>JAABKJ010075445.1:16634639-16690500 GCA_011634705.1 Andricus grossulariae | reverse complement strand
TTTTTGTTGACAACTTTTGTTGGAAATTCAACTAATTTTTTGAAAATTTTCCTTTGAATTTAAAAATTGATCTATTTTAGTATAAATTGCATCTTTCCTGGATAAAAATGTAATTGTTTGTTCAAAAATGCAACAATTTTTTTAAAAAGTCATCCTTTTCGGTCAGAAATTTAACTGGTTTGTTGAAAATTCAAGTTACTTCGTAGAAAATTTACTTCTTGTTTAAAACTCATATTTTTATGTTGAAAAGTCAAACTAAAATAATTTTTGGAAGAAAATCCCATTTTTTTTTTAATTTATCTTTTTTATTTAAAAATTCATTTATTTTAGTAGAAATTTCATCTTTCTTGGATAAAAATGCAACTGTTTGATTGAAAATTATTCTTCTTTGCTTTAGGATTAAACTATTTTGTTTGAAAATTTTGTCTGAAAATTTTTGTTGAACCTTTTTTGTTAAGAAATAATTTTGTTGTTGAAAATTCATATTTTTAGTTGAAAGTTCATCTCTTTGGTTGAAATTTTAACTATTTTGTTGAAAACTGATCTATTTCAATTGGAAATTTAACAGCTTGGGTGAAAGTTGAACTAATTTGTTAAATTTTTTTTTTATGAAGGTGTATCTCTGGTTGAAAACGTAACTATTAACTATTTCGTTGAAAATTAATTTTTTTGCTGAAAATTTATATTTCCTGGTTGAAAATTCATTTTTATTAAACTGCAAATTCGTCTTTTGGCTTGAAAATTCAACAATTTAGATCAACTTTTTTTTCATCTATGACTGAAAAATCTTTATTTGTTAAAAATGCAGTTGTCTTGTTGGTTTTAAAATTCTTTTTTTTTTAATGAAATTTCATATTTTTTGGTTGAAATATCAACTATTACACTTTTTTGTTGAGATTTCATCTTTTATGGTTGAAAATTCATTTCTTTTGTTGAGAATTTAATTATTTTGTTGAAAATTCAAGTATTTTGTTTAAAAGTCATCTTTTATGGTAGAAAAGTATTTTTTTTATTGAAAATAACTAAATAAATTAAAAAATTTTTTATTTGTATCTGAAATATTGTTTTATTCCGTTTATGGGGCTCGGAACGGTTTACTAGTTTTTAATTTAAAATTGAAATTTTCTTGTTGAAATATCGAACTGTGTATTATTTTTACCTGGAAAAACCTGGAAGATTCCTTGCATTTTGTTCATGGTTCTGGAATTTTCATTTCCTTGTTTTCTTTTTGTTTACTTTTTTGAGAGAAGTATGGTTACTATTTCACTATTTTTTTAAGCTTGGGCAGTTACGAGCCCTGCGTTTATAAAAGATTATATGTTAAAAATACTACAAGATTAAAATGCTGGTATATAAATGTTAATGATGAAGCATATTTAAAAATTGGTCAAAGAAAAATCATAGGATTTTGAAAATGAAGTTCTCCCCCTTCAAAGCATGTAGGGGAGAGTGGGGTATGTTGTCGGTGCGGGGCATGGTGACTATTACAAATAACGCCCGTATTTTTTGATATTCATATTAGTTTTTCACATGAAATAGTTTTCTCTGTTTAGAAAAATAGTAATTTGATGCAATTTCTCTTTTAAAATTCACGTCAGAAGAGTAATTATGAAAAAAACAGTTTTGGCGGAAACAAATAAAAAAGCCTTTGGCTGAAATTAAGCACTTACAGCATATTTTGAAATACTTAAATCATGAAAAAGTTATATTTTAATAGGCAAAGTATTTTATTTAACTTCTGGTATTATGATTTGTTTCTATAAACGTTTTAAATATATTAAAATTAATTAAAGCTTGAGCCGTCACATATGGGGCATGAAGCAGCGCCGCGACGTTTCCATGTATTTCAGCAGGGAGTAAGAGGTTATAACTGCTTTCGCCACATACTTTACTTTGTTTGATAATAAAACATTAAACTAGTTTTAAAAATGCCTGGAGTAATTTTCTTTCGTTACATTACACTTTCTAGAATTATTATATTATGTCATTTTTATTTTACAATGCTCATATTGTTTAAATAAACGGCAGTAATACGATGGTCTCCATACTCCAGTATATGGGGTACGCTGTGTTATACGCGACTCGCAAAGGGCGAGACTCTTTTAATATTAATTATGAAAACCCTATCGCATAAGACGTTTATCCATTCGGTGGGCAACCATTTTAGATATTAGATCCTTTAGACTTTAAAGAGTGAGAGAGAAAGAGAGAGAGAAAAAGAGAGAGACCGATACACCGCGCGAACAGCGCCATGGAAACTCAAACGAGCGCATCTCCCTCCACTCGATTCTTCCCACTCCGGCCAACTCCCACGCGGCACCGCGGGTTTAAAAAGGCGCGCTCCGCCACAGAACGGCAGAACGATCAGGGCTGAACTTCCCGCTCTTATCTTAAAGGCTGATGGCTGGACTTCCCGCTCTTAGCTCTTGCAACCAGGGATTGGGAGCGAAATGTCGGGTGATTTCTGTGGAAGATGCCGTGCATCTTCTTGTCGAGGAGCTGTACGCGGAACTTTTTCTCCTGTGCTTTCTTAATCCGGGCCTTCAGGAGTGAGTACTCAAAATGGATAAGATTCGATGCATTTTGCTCATCCCTGATATTGAAGTCAAGGCCGAGTGTTTCAGCAGCCTCCTCCGCTGTGTATCAGAAAGATATTTCGAAGCGACATGACTTGCCTGGATTTTAATTAATAAAGTTTTTAGGAACTTTGTTATTTCAGAAATTATTTCTCTGGATCTCATCTCAAAATTGGGTTTGATCAACCACTAAAATGAATTTCGAGACTCTTCGATGAAAGAGGTGTATCAGAAAGAAATCTAGAAGCGGTATCTTCAGCCAGCATTTTTATTCTAAAGTTTTTGGAAATATCGTTTTTTTTTTAAATTGCTATCTCTGGATCTTATATCTAAATTGGGATTTGATCGGCCCCTAAAATGAATTCTGAGACATATTAATGATAAGGGTGTATCAGAAAGATATCCAGAAACGATATGGCTCATCTTAAAATTTGGTTTGATCAACCACTAAAATGAATTTTGAGACACGTTGATGATAGGTGGACCATTTCGCTGGGCCCACCACCCACGCAAATTTAACTTTTTTTGGGCCAAATATTTAGTACAGAATTTGTTCAGATTTGTTCAACCAAAATCAGAATTTTTGCAACATCGAAAGTACCTGATTAAAAAAAAACACTTGCGGGGCCAGAAAAATATTTCGCTGGCCCCGACATTATACAAAATCAACTTTATATGGGCGTATTATTCTTGTCTTAATTTGTTGAAATTTTTGCAACAAACTTCAACCCCTAAGAACTACTCTCTATGCGGCAAACACCATAGCGGGTCCAGCGAAATATTTCTCCAAGCAGCCCCGATACTCTCCAAAATTAACTTTATATGGGTATAATATTTTCTTCTTAATTTGCTTAAATTCGTGCAGCAAACTTGAACCCTCAAAAACTATCCTCTGTGAGGCAATCCTCTGTGCGATCAGAAAATGTTTTAAATTAAAATAATCACTTAGATCAACTTCAGAAAACTCTAGGTTAAGTTCACAAGTCCACATCTTGGAATATTTTCGTTAAAACAACTAGGGGTGGATTCTATGGGTTGTTGAATATTATTGTTATATTTAAAACTTGACCTGGAGTTTTGTGAAGGTAATATAAGTGATTATTTTAATTTAAAATATGTTCAAGCGTTTTGACTTGGAGAATTTTTGTAATTTTTTCGTTAAAACAACTAGGGGTAGATTCTAAGGGTTGTTGAATATTATTGTTGGATTTCAAAATTGACTTGGAGTTTTCTTAAGGTAATATGAGTGAATATTTTAATTAAAAATATTTTCTGGCTTTTTTATTTGGATAGAATCCACCCCTGGTCGTTTTAACGAAAACATTCTAAAAAATGAGCTTGTGAGCTTAACCTAGAGTTTTCTGAAGTTGATCTAAGTGATTATTTTAATTTAAAACATTCTCTGGCCTCACAGAGGATAGTTTTTGAGGGTTGAAGTTTGTTGCACAAATTAAAAAAAATAAGGACGAAAAGTTTAGGCTCATATAAAGTTGATTTTGCACATTGTCGGGGCTGGCGAAATATTTCGCTCGCCCCGCCATGATGTTTGCCTTACGGGAGGTAGTTTTTAGGGGTTGAAGTTGGTTGCACAAATTTTAACAAATTAGGACGAAAATAATGCGATCATATAAAGTTGAGTTTAAACAATTTCGGGGATGACGAAATATTTCGCTGGCCCCGCAAAGGTGTTTGCCGCATAGGGGGTGGTTTTTAGGGGTTGAAGCTGGTTGCACAAAGTTGAATAAATTAATACAAAAATAATGCGCTCATATAAAGTTTATTTTGGACATTGCCGGGGCTCGCGAAATATCACGCTGGCCTCGCCATTGTTTTTTTGAAAAATTAGGTACTTCCGGTGTTGCACAAATTCTAATTTTGGTTGAACAAATCTGAACACATTCTGCACTAAATATTTGGCCTGAAAAAAGTTGCATTTGCGTGGATGGTAAGGCCAGCGAAATGGCCTTGATGATAGGGTTGTGACAGAAAGAAATCTAGAAGTGATATCTCCATCCAGCAATTTTATTGCAATTTTTTTAGAAATGTTGTTATTTTTGAAACTGCTATATTTGGACCTTATCTCTTAATTCGAATTTGATCAGCTCCTAAAATAAATTTCGAGTCTTGTCAATGGTAGGGTTGATTCAGCAGGATATCTGGATACTGAAGATGAAATGTTTTCATGAGGAAAAGATTATTTTCTCACCTTAAAAGTGGTCTGTACTTTAATGGGTCAAATATTCAAAACTGGCGGCAATGTAAAAGGTAAATTTTTGTTAAAAATATTTCAAATATCAGCTTTTAAAAGTTATTGACATAATAATCAACTATTTTATCAGGTGTAGAGATTAAATTCATACATTATTGGTATCTTATCAGTAAATAATAATATTTGAGTTTAATTCGAAGCTACTCGAAATAGAGACATCAATTGCGTAAATTTTATTTCAGATGTCATCTTTCCAATTCGATTTTGTTTTATACTTCTTATTATTATGAGCTATGAATGAAAAGAATGCTGTGACAATTTTCGACAAGAATGCGGAGGCCATTCTACTAATCCGCCTATTCCTATAAGTCTTCCGCCGGAAAAATGTCGAAGGATTTGTATAGCTTTTCTCGTTCGATGCAGTGGAACGTCATCATATTGATAATAGAGTTGCCTCTGGAAATTGTAAATAATTTTCTTCTATGAATAAAGAAGTTTGATCTGAAGGGAGGCGTTCCGAAAGGGCATACGCACCATTTTGACGATTCTTTAGGAGACACAAAAAACGTTCTCAAAAATCGAATTTTCTAGTTAGAAAAGGAAAAGATAATAAGATACCTTAGACAACTAAGATACCTAAGCTCCTGAGATACCTCAGTAATGAATAAAGGCGTAAAAGGATTGATTGAAAAGACTTTTACGTCGTCATTTTACGCGTCGCTTGAAAAAGAATTGATGGAGGACCGAAAATTAACGAAGATAATCGAGTTTGAGGTAGCGCACGGTTCTTGACATAGACAGTAGGGTGGGTCGAAAATAAATACTTTTGGAATTCGAAATCGCTACAACGCAGAAAAGTAGCGTATTGTGTTCCTAGACAAGTATAATTAATTTGGAATCGATCGACATACAGCTTGGTTACCCGCGCTCGAAAAAAAGGTTTCAAAAATTTCTTGTTTGCAGAGTTTTTAAATTTTATTGAGTTTCAAATTTTTTTTACATACCTGGAGGTCAGAAAAGTCTTCTCAGTTTTTTTCGGATTTTAATCTATTATTTTCTAAGAGATAATTGCTATTTAATTTACCATTGTTTTCGGAATTTTTTTTTAAACGTTTGCAAATGGCAGGAGAATTATTTGAGGTAAATAAAAACTTTTCAGTGGCAAAAATGCATTAGAAAAAAATCACCAAGATCCAGGAATTGAAATTCTTAAAATACCAGAATCGAAATTTTAAAAATTCGATGTGTTGCCAATTTCGATTCCTGGGACTTTGGAATTTTTTTTCTAATGCATCTTTGTCACTAAAAAGTTTTCATGTACCTCAAATAATTCTCCTGCCATTTGCAAACGTTTTATAGCTGAATGATGAACGTACCGGAAAACAGAGAGGGTCTAGACGGGTGGTTGACGGGTATTCTCGTAAGGACCTTGCTAGAAGTTCTAGATAGAGCCTGGCTACAATAGCGTTACAGAACTAGTCTGGCCCTCCCTATTTTTCCCGATCAGCGCCCGATGAGAAATAGGGGAAAATAGCCGGGGCCCTTCCAAATCCCGATCGCAATTTCTACATGGGGGTATTTCAAACGATTACAAAGGATTACTAAAGGTTTCACTGATTTAAAATGATTTTAAAAGATTTCAAGAGTTTGAATAAATTACCTAGTTCAATTTCAGAGAGAATATTATTTTTTTTTTTGGGATTTCACAATATTCTAAGGAACTTCAAGGATACTTTGGGACTTAAAGGAATTAAGAACGATTGCCTCTGAATAAAAAAGATTATAAGGAATTTCAAGATATTTTAAGAGATGCTAAAAGATTTTCAAATATTTTAAAAGAAGTCACGGAATTTCAAATGATTTAAGATGATATCAAGAGATACTTAAGTATTTTCACGAATGCTTAACGACGTCAGGGGATTTTAATGGTATTTTGAAGATTTGAAGAGATATCAAAAGATTTCATGGGATGTCAAAGAATTTTAAGGGATTTTAAGGAATTTTAAAAGATTGAAAGGAATTTTGATGACTCTACAGGATTTTGAAGGATTTGAAGACATTTCAAATGATTCCAAAGCACACACGGGAAAAAAGTTAAATGCCTTACAGAATTCTAAGGATTTCCGAATTTTATAAAGGATTTTAAGGGATTTCGAGAAATTTCAATGTTTTGAATTATTTTAAGGATTTGCAAAAATTTCAAGGGATCTCGTAATATTTTGAAATATTTCACGGAATTTTAAGGATTTTAATAGATTTTTAGAGATTTTCCGGGATTTCCACGAATTTTAGAGTATAACAAGAGATTTTCATGGGATTTTGAAGATTTTGAGCGATTTCAAGAAATTTTGTACGATATTCATGGAATTCCAAGAATGTCATGGACTTTTCACATAATTTAGATAACTTTGAGGGTTTTACAAAATTATAAAAAGTATTTACAGAATTTCAAAGGACTGCAAAGATTTCCAGGGATTTCACGAGATTTCATGAAAGGTATACACCAAATTTTAAGAGTGGTTAACTCCTCGACTCTATATTTATTTTGATGAGAATGTAAAAGTAAAATAAATATTGAATTAGGAGTAATTTCAACGGCCAAAACAGGTTTCGATTACCATATTTTTAAGACGTGAAAAATTTTTCCGACCCCCTCCCCTCGCCCCTCCTAAGAAGGGATTCATAATATTTTCCGGACCCACTCACTCCACAAAAAAAAATACTTCACATAAATAATGGACGCTCCGTAACTATTTTGTAAAATTCTTAAATATTTTATGAAACTAAACAACTTGGAATGTTTCAACTCAAAAGTGTTTAACTTTGAACGCCTTAAAGTCAAAAATTGATTAATTTTGAACCCAGTCAAGAGGAAATAATGCAATTTTGTATGTTCTCAATTTATGAGACATGGAAAATTTTAGCACGTTCCTGTCGGTGCTAAATTGGTTTGAGTACATACTAAAATTTGAATCATGATGTCATAATTTCTTTGTCATATTATAATGCGTGAATTAAGTTTTCATATAATGTTATTTTGAAATAAATGTAGATTTATATAGTATAATATCATGAAAGGAGCAATCAACTGAAAATGCAGATTTTTGTATGCGCTCAAACCAATTTAGTACGAACTCGAACCCTCGATAATTTTTGATGTCGGTATGTGTTGGTAACAGGAATTGGTTTTCAGAAATATTTTTTTCTAATAATAAGATCTAGCCAAAAACTTATCTACGACGCAAAAAGTCGACCAAGTACAATGTTATCTGTGTGCAAATAAATATCGTGAATTCAAAATTGGCCAAGTAATTAGAAACAAAAATTAGCCTGAGGTCTACATTTTATCTCCCTGAAAATTTGCCATTGGTGCTAAGCCTTTTTTACCGAAATATCGATTTTTTAAAATAGCCGAAAAGATTGCCCAAGAGATTGCGTTGGAATTTATCGGTAGGGATTCATTTAGCATAAATTTCAATTTCCCTTAGGGGAATTTAGTTTTCTACTGCATGAATACCTGCCAATTCGTCAATTGCCTTTAATTTTAGATATTGCGCAGAATATTTTTATTTTAAAATTATTTAAACACTCACCTAGAAAATTTTTAAACTATTTTAAAACTGTTTTTGTTAAAGAACCGTGCAATTTGTAAATTATTTTTTGAGAAGAGTACAGACTCTTTTTCCATCGGAAGTAATATCATGTTTCTCAATTGAAGTTTACAGTTGGCTTACTTCATAAAACTAATTCTTGATTCTCTTTTAAATTAAATTCAGTCGGCGCGTCAGTTGGTTATCAGATTCTGTGAAATGTTCTTTATTACTGAGTAACACTTTTTCCTCATTCTATGTCGAAACGGTTGAAAAGCGAGATAAAAGATGTACTTCACTCACGATCTCTTTTTTATAAAGATGAGTGAGAGAAATGCGGAGAACATTATTAGTTAGAGAATACGTAGTACTTGACATTCGACTGGTGTGATAATTAACAATAGATTCGTAATCGAATAATTCCGTCCTGATCTCCAACCAACATCCATTGTTTGAATGCGGACGCGCGTTCATTGTACCTGCTTCCTCATCTTTACAATTTCCCCCTTTCAATTTTAATCTCTATTTTATCAGGCGCTCTCTCAGCTCATATGTATTTCATCAATCTCTTTATTTTTTCGTCTCTTTCGATTCTTACAACGTTTAAGGGTCGTTGGCAGTGCTGTGCATAGGTCGATTTGAACCGGCTACATTTCAATTCAACTCATGTCAGCTGAGAATTGAGTCGAGAAAAATTCAAATCAGCGCGCGAGTCATGAGTTGAATTTAAAGAAATTAACTTAAGTTTAGATTGAGTCAAATTTTTCGAACCAATTCCAGCTGTGATCGAATCGAAAAAATTGAAACCGACTTAGCGCGTGTGTCGTAAATTGAATTTTCCGTACCGACTCAAGCTGTGATCGAATCGAAAAAGTTCGAACCGACTCAGCGTGTATGCCATGAATCAGATTTTACGAAAGTAACTCAAGTTTAGACGAGGCCGAATTTTTCGAACTAATTCCAGCTGTGATCGAATGGAGAAAATCCAGAACGACTTGACGCGAGAGTCATAAATTGAATTTTTTGTCCGACCCCCCTTGAAAATGCGCCACTGCATGCACGTGAAGCAGATGTAATGTGGCCGCTTCCAGTCCAGTGACGTTCGCACATGCGCAATCCTGCGCCGGGCCAACATGAAACTTTACGCCCGCTACATGAAAATTTACGCCCGCTAAACATACACTGCACTCCGCAAGTGAGAATATGGAGGAATTGATCTTTATCTTTGAAAAAATTGTATTGCTAGACCCGACAGTCTCTCTTCTGGTAAATGTGTCCGAGCGCGTAGCGCGAGGGGAATACATTATCGAGCGCGAAGCGCGAGATCCAACAGGTGCGCGCCCCAGGCGCGTTCAAACTTGCGAGCGAAGCGAGCCGCGCGCGAAGCACGCGATGAGAATGTTCCCGCGAAGCGGGCAGATTTTTTTCGTTTAAACTCTTACAGTATAATATAATGCCTAATTCCATGCTTAAAAAATATTATTTAATTTCTAATTTGTACAATCATAATTAAGATAAAAATGTACATTCAATTAACATACAATATAGAAGCTCCTCTATAAATCGGAATATCTTTTGCTTATTGGTCACGGCTCGACCAAATTTAAATTACCGAACTGCAACGTGTTTTTCATCGTAATGACTGTATTTTGAAATACCCGGACTTACACTTTGTTTTTAATGGACTCAAATTTTGGAAATTTTCAAGATTCTCGATAAGATAATTATTGCCACATTTAGGAATTCTTTTTCAATTATTCTTAATTCTTCTAGAAAAAGTTCTACAGTATTTATAAAAAGTAGGTCCGTAATCATTACTGATTTTTTCTCATATCAGCCGCTTCGGGGAAAATTCGGTAATTACTCGAGTTGAAACTTTTCCGTGTAGGAGACTGAACCTTAATGATCTGTAAGAAAAGTTTGAAGCTGGTTTTCTTTTCAATTTCCGTGTATGAGAAAATGTAATATATTCACAATGTCGCCATCTATAACTTGAGAGTTTGTTACGTGGCACTTTATAGTACATTACGCTTATACAAATGTTCTGTTTACGTATTTTAATTAATAAGTTTTGCCGGTTTAGAGATTGTATTTTTGAATAAGATTAAAATTATTATAAAATAACTTATTTTGACAAAAAGAAATTGAGACAGGGTGCCTTGGTCACAATTACTGCAAGCTTCTACACTGGCCATTTCAAATATAGAAAAATAAGTTTAAAATATAATATTGGTCGCTTACCTTCAGATTTCCGAATTTAGGATATTGATTTAATACTTTCTGACTGCTTTTAGAATTAAAAAAAAAAAGTTTATTTTGCCGCAAACTGTGTGTACAACTTGATTATGCCTCAATGTCTCCGGGAAATAATTCTATCGCGCACGATTGTTTACAGTTACAAACTTTTATTGCTAAAAAAGTTTTGCAGCATAAAAAAAAGTTGAGAAGATTGCAGAACGCGCTTCTAGTAGAGATAAAAAATGACTATTGCATATCATGTTGTCACAAAACACACACTTTAATAGCAATGAAAGTTTTGTTCAACAAAAAAACAAAAGTGTAAAAAATAAAGTCAACTAATGCTTAGAAATTTATATGAAAAAAAACTTAATATCAACAAAATTTGATGCCATAAATTACGTAGGGCGTGAGGAAGTTGATTCTTTTTTAACCCGTTTCAAGTATGGGAACTCAACAATCAACTCCTTAGAACGCGAACATAATAACAATAATGTTATCATTTTGTTTTAGTGAGAACTAATAAAATGAAGGTCAGATAAATTTTGAGAATTGAAAGAAAATTATTTTCCTTCAACCCGTTTTAAATATGGGAACTCCAAAATCTTTTCCATGTGATTCTTAAATAATGCTGTCTGGTGCTCATTACCGCTTTCGACTCATGAAAAATAGTAAATTAAGTGTAATTAAGATTTGTAAGAATTGAAATTCAATTGCATTTTTAACCTGTTTCAAATATGGGTACTCATTCAATGAATTATCTGACATTAAAAATCTGAATGGTTCACATTCTATGCCTCGCAAAATAAAATTGAATAATACAAAAACAATTCTGGAGAGTCACAAATTAAGAGAAAGTTGAAATTAGTGTGCGTCGTGTTAGTCAATGTTGGAATCCAGAATAGCCAATAGAAATCAAAATTGGATCATAAGAGAAAACTTAGAAATTCTACTAGTATCTCACTCGCACTCACGCTTCCCTATGACTACTATGAAGTTAACTTTACTTATATATTCGCGAACAATTTCCTGAACGGGGAAAATTAAATCCATCGAAAAATCAACGGCTATAGACATGTTTCTATAAATAAGATTTAGCGATACAATTGAATTTAGAATCAAATCAACAAAGGTAAATAAAAAATGAATACTTATTACAGATAAATGATCTAAAAGTTAAACAATGCTACTATATGCTATCCCTCCACTCAACTTTATTACACGATATTTGTGGCTAGAAATGGCCACATCAAAATCACCTTCAAGTTCTTCGATCATACAATTCTAATACAGCATGCGTCCAACATCGACAACTTTTATCCCATCACTGAGTCACTAATTAATAGATACCTGCTGCCTATTTAAGTGGCAGGAACTGGGCATGATTTCTGAGCGTGGTGCCAAACAGACCTCAAGTGATGGTACAACTCCTTTAGTGTGCATGAAAAGTGATTTTTGGCACAACACCCACGAAAAGCTATCCTTCTCTCGACCTTCAGACATGTTAGAAGCTGGTTTCCTTTTCAATTGCCACGTATGAAAAAATGTAATATATTCACAATGTTGCCATCTTTAACTTAAAAGTCTGGCAACGTGTCACTAGATAGCACAATATGTTTGTACAAATTTTCTGTTTGCGTATTTTAATTAATAAGTCTTGCCTGTTTAAAGATCGTATTTTTAAATAACATTGAAATTGAATTGCACCAAACTCTCGGCTTCAGTCCAGTGTCGGAGGTTGCCTCCAAATAGCCTTGGTCATAAATCGGGGAAATCCGAACGTAAACATTCAGGGCCGTCAGAAAAATTTCTGTTGAATTTTCTCCATAGTCCATTGCTGATTAATTTGATATCAAACACAACTATGTTTCGATTGTTTCAATGATTTAACTCCACTCTATTAGTACGTTATTTTGTTCTTATTAGACATTTATTTTGCCAATTACAAGAATAGAATATATGAAGCAGAGAGGTAAAAAGATAAGTATATTTTCAAGTCATTTGGAGTTTGAAGAACTTGACACTCATTACATTTTTTATAATTCAAAGTAGAATTTTAAAATTTTGTGACATCTAATTTCTACGGTTGGTAAATAAAATATATTTGTCGGAAAATTTCGAAAATCGAAAGTGCGTACCTATACTTGAATTACTTTTACTACTACATATTTTTAAAATGGTATGAAATTGCAATGTATAAAAAGTATTTAATCAGTCCGTAATAATACTCAGAAACTCATATGATCATCATAAAGTAGATTTTATAACTCACCCCTATGACATTTATGTATCCATATTTGTATATTCAGGTATGTATATTTGTATATTCATGTATATAAAAATTTGTATAATTCGGAAAAGCATTAACACTGGAAATTTTTGGTTGGCCTTCGTCAGAATAAAATAAAAAAATTTGTTAATCGCAGAGTTTTCGAAAAATCGCATATTTTATTGTTGTTTCTTAATCTGCATAATATGCCCAATTTTTAAAATTTGCAGATTTTTTATTTGAGTTCATATGAGTAAAATGAAGAAAGGAAAGATTTTTGGCGTTCCCAAGGACCCTGAGCTTGTGGATATAAGTGTTATTAGACATCTTAACACTGAAGAGACCTACATATACCTGGGTGTGCCTGGAAGCCGCGTTCACGACGTAACATCAGTGAAGGACTTTCTCCGAAGCAGATACAAGCATCTTCTTTTACAGATTTGGTCTTTCCATCTGTCGGCGTTGAACAAGGTATCTGCGACTGACATGCTTGCCGTCCCGGTTCTGCTCTGCTCGTTTGGTGTGGTTAAATGTACGAAGAACGAGCCTACGGCTCTTGATATTATTACGCATAACATCATACATATGTATAAAAGCTTGCAAATCAATTCGTCAGTTCCGCGACTATACATTTCACGTTGCCAAGGCGGACGAGGAGTTCTGAATCTCTAGTGTCTTCATAACCGAATTGTTCTAAGTACAGCTTACATCGTTGCCAATGGCAGAGATCCCCTCTAAAAATGGCCGGGAACCACAAGATGATTGGTGAAGGAGCGTTCGTTTACAAAGCCGCGGAGCAAGCGGCCGAGACCCATGGCCTGAATTTTAACATCAGAAGTGTGGAAAGTGCATCACTCCATTCAGATGCTTCACTTTTGAGAGCCGAAGTGTAGAAAGCAGTGGTTGAAAAATTTCACCAAGAGCTACTCGACAAGAAAATTCACGGAATATTCCACAGAAATGTAGAAGCAGAGTCCTTGTCGAAGGAGCAAACTTTTGCTATTCTCAGATCATCAGAGTTCGCTTCCGCCTTGACGAGGTGTGCTGTATATTCGCGGAACAGACGATTCGATATGCAAGCTATTATGCATATGCATGATCTTACGTGCTGTGGTATCAAGGGCCGTGAGCTCGTTCTTCGTCCGGTGAACCAACCCAAACGAGTAGAGCAGAACGAGAACGGCAAGCATGATAGTCGCAGATGCCTTGTTCAACGCCGACAGATTTGAAGACGAAATCTGCCGAAGCAGATGCTCGTATCTGCTTTGGAGAGACTCTTCAACTGATGCTAAGCCCTGAATACTGCTTTGAGGTACGCCCAGGTATGTATAGTTCTCTTCAGTGTTATGATTTCTAATAACACTTATATCCACAAGCTCAGGGTCCTTGGGTACGCCAACAATGTTTCCTTTCTTTAGATGAATTTTGGCATACTGATCCAATCCAAAGTCCTTCTGCTTCTTTTTTCGAGCCCCGTTGTTCGTACATCTCTCGCCACACAGGTTCAATTCATCGGACAATCCTGTTGTTCAGGATATCTGTTAAGATCTTATACAGTGTGTTCAAACAATTTATTCGATTGTTATTCTCTGGGTTGGACAAGTTGCCTTTTTTCGGTAGGAGTATAGTACGTCCTAATACCCGCCACTGCGGAGTGGGCGTTTCACACTTGAAATATGAGGCGAATATGCGGGCTAAGTAATGGTGTGTAGAACTAAACTTCTTGCTCCAGAAGTTCTTGATACCATCTGGTCCTGCGGCGGAAAAGTTATTCAGCAGTGATTGATCTTATATACCTCTCTCCAAAAAGTCTCTACCTCGTTCGGCTTGGGTGGATTTTTGACATAAATTTTTGTCAACAATGTGCTGCTTGATTGTCAGCAGCTTTAACTTCTTCAGCGTATGATTGAAGATCCTTAGTTCTTGAGCGCACTTTCTAACTCTTTACGTGAACGGCCTACCAGATGTTATGTAGTCAATCACGCACTGAACACGGGACGCATTCTCTCTTGCCAATTCAATCTTCTTGTTAAGTTGATACAAGCGTCTTTTGGTCCTTCGATTCATCGTCGGTTTTAGCCTTCGATTCGAATCAGCCAATGCTCTCGCAGAACCTCTCGCGTCCTGAAGACGCTATCATCTCTCAGAAAGTGTTTACTTTCCGCGGTTGCTCTTAATGTCGCTGAGTGTTTCTGGCACCAAAGAGTGTGCATACGCACCATAAAGCTTCCGTGAACAGGGATAATAGTGGCATCGTAGAAGTCTAAAACGCCATCCTTGAGTTGATTCGTCCACTCAATGTGGACGTTTCGCCGTTTCGTCGTCGTGTTTCCATTTAAATTATTATTTGCAGCACCCCGAACTCTAGGGTGATCGGCACTGTTTGCCGGGTGCTCTGCGCGTTCGATCGTTTTGAGCCGCAACTACAACGTTTCGGTTGTTTGATGGTGTTATTGTTGTTCCCACGAGCAGCTAGGGAAAAGGTTTGTCCGTCCTTGTAGAGCACCGCATGCAGGAACAAAGCTGCACACTCTGAGAGGTTGCCCGGTATCCCAGAGACACCGTTTAAGACACCTCGTCCAGAGATACCATTCAGCTTTCGGCACGATTTTTACGCCTTCGCATAGGGGTTATTCCTTCTGGATCATCCTTGGACAATTGTCCGCAACTGCTTATTAATAATTGTAACTGTTGGCTACTAATAACACCGGCGCACAAAAAAAAAAGTGGTCTGCCTGGCGGACTACACCGGCATATATATATATATGTTTTTAAGGTCGCTGAATCCGAATCCGGGGTCCAAATACCCAAGTTAGCTCGTATTTTTCCAAAAAACGCAAAAATAGACGTAACATTGACGAAAGCAGCGATTTTTCTTGTATATTTTGACAAAAAAAAAAAGTATTTTCATGCCCGGTGGACTTAACCAGCATATCTATATGTTTTTTGGGTCGGTGAATCCGAATTCGGGGTCCAAATATCTGAGTTAGCTCGTATTTTCCCAAAAAACGCAAAAATAGACGTAAAATCGACAAAAACAGCGATTTTTCTTGTATATTTTTACAAAGAAAAATATCTTCATGCCCGGTGGACTATATGTTTTTGGGGTCGCTGAATCTGAATCCAGGGTCCAAATACCCAAGTTAGCTCGTATTTTTCCAAAAAACGCAAAAATAGACGTAACATCGACGAAAGCAGCGATTTTTCTTGTATATTTTGACAAAAAAAAAAGTATTCTCAATGCCCGGTGGACTTAACCAGCATATCTATATGTTTTTTGGGTCGGTGAATCCGAATTCGGGGTCCAAATATCTAAGTTAGCTCGTATTTTCCTAAAAAACGCAAAAATAGACGTAAAACCTACGAAAACAGCGATTTTTCTTGTATATTTTTACAAAGAAAAATATCTTCATGTCCGGTGGACTTAACCAGCATATATATATATGTTTTTGGGGTCGCTGAATCCGAATCCAGGATCCAAATAACCCAGTTGGCTTTTATTTTTCCGAAAACGCAAAAATAGACGTAAATTCAAACAAAACAAATGACAGATCGCGCCCCGGCTTTCTTCCTACAATAATAAAGATTTTGTCTTACAAATTTGGCGAATGATAGCGAACATGCTAACGGACGTCCCCGAACTCTTCTGTTGTTGAATAATTTTAAAAAAATTTAATTTTGCTAAATTTGATTAATATGAGTGTATTTTGAGGTACAACAGAGACCGACATTATCGGAATGGCAGAGACCTCAAAACCGAAGCTTGACGAGTATTACAAACATTTACCATACAAATTACTCCGATTAAAAGTATATAAAATATTATACACCTGTAATGAAGACGAAATTAGGTCATTTTGCTGCATTCTGACACAATATATGCTCTTTTCTTGGTGCATCGGTCCGGAATAGTGGTGCTAACAGATAGTGACTTTTTCAACTGCACAGGCGTCGCTTCGCGAAGGAATGATAAAGCTATCATCCGTTTTTACCCTCACTCCATTATTGCGCGACGCCTACGCACAGTTCAAAAAGTCGTGGTCTGTTAGCACCACTGGTCGGGAAAGCAAAAGTCAGTAGAGATTTGAAAAGCAAATTCCAGGAATTCGGGATTTTGCAAATGTAGAGGTTATTCATGTGCGTATTTGCATATAAATTTACGCATCCGAAGCGCGCATGCACGTGTACATAAGAACAAGTGAACATAACTAATACCTGAAAACCATACACGCTTTTCTTTGGTTGGGATACAACATAATCATAGTTTTACGCTTTGCGAGTATTTTTCTCCTATCTGTTCATGTGGTGGTGTATATGGAATGATATTAAAGACCTCGATGGCTTAAATTTGACCGCTTTATCGGGGACTGTGAAACAAACAGAAAAGCAAGTTTCAGGAGGTGCTATGGTGTTAAAGTCTACTTGAATACAGTTCTCCATATTGAATAATATGAGGTCGGACACTTTGATGAACCCTGGCGATGGACCAGTAGGATTAAGAATTTTGTCTATGTGGACAGCAATACCGCTGTGCTCTATATCCTGGTTTTCATGGAGAAATTTGATCAATACGGTATGCTTACACTATTATTTCTAGTAGCCTTAAAGAACCCAGAATCAGGATTATTATTTGTGATGGGAACCATCACTTGAAACTTGTATTTCATCCAACTGGCTTGGACGAAAAAGAATGGCATAGCGTGCACGGTAACAGATACTAATGTGGTGGCCGGTATTAGTCATATGGGAGAGAATATAAATCCCGGATGATAAATGCAGACCAAACTGATCTATTTATGTCAACCTTGGCTTAACCGATACATGGATTGGGGTAAATTGGATCATAAAACCATGCGTTTAGCACCCCTTTTAAGAAACATTATTGGAAAGGATGATCTTTCATGACGAGCTCAAGCCGAGACCTCACTTCATAGCTTCAAATTCCGACCAGCTTGAATGGCCTCGAAATTCAAAGACCAGTGATTTTCCGATTTTGACTGACTGAACCAGCAAGTGACTCAACTAACTCGTTGCATTTCACCCTGTTGAAAACATTCTTCATTATTGTTTAACCAAAACGGAGCTAGAAAACCTTTTTTCGAATTGCATCGTCAGTTACTAAATTTCTCGGCATTCCAAACAGTAAATTAATGAGTTTTCTTATGATTTTAAATTTCTGATTCGTTACGACCAACCGCAATCTACACTTTTATCTCTTATCACCATCTTCAACTTATATTACCCTGGTCAACAACTGAACATCTTCCTGAATTGCGTACGAGAGTTAGTATTAGAAATATTTGGGGCTCGGCTGCAATAAGGGGATATAATACCTATTTTTTTTAATTAAGGAGGCCCCGGGCTACTTGTGTTTGACTTTAAGCAACGGGTTGATTGAATGACGGGCCTTCCCACAGTTAGGCGAAATAATCATATCCTAATATATTGCAGCCCAGTCCTGATTTATTATTGTGAGCTTAAAGTACTGTTTTAATGATAATGCAAAACTTAGCACAAAAGTAATGAATGATACACAGAGAAAAAAGTGCTGTTGAATCAGAAGTACGCACTTTCGCGCTCAGTCAAAAGCATATACTATTGATTCAAATGAATATTTAATGAAACAATAATGATTTATTACGGCTTGACAGTGATGCTGTGCATTCGGTAGTATATCCATTTGAATCAATAAGATCTGCTTTTCACCAAGCGCGAAAGTGCGTACTTTTGATTCAAAAGCAATTTTTTTCTCAGTATAAGTGTCATACCTAACTAGCTGCCGGACGACAACGCGTACAATCCACAGTGACTGAAACAGTGACGGAATTCCACTCAGTGCACCAGTGAAATTTTACTGATTGCCAGTGACCCAATTCAAACTGTTTCAGCCATTGAGGTTCCACTGGTTTACATTAAGAGAGTGTACTTTCATAGTATAATATAATTTTTCAAATGAATGAAGGCACATGGAGTTTGGTAAGAATAAGTTATAGAATTTAAGAATTTTTCCAACTAATTGGATTGCGGTTTACATGATACTGATGTTTTCTTTTTTACAGATAATACACGTAGGAGCGCGATATTAGACTTATTCATACCGCGATACTAAACTTTACATGAGATTAACATTGAATATGATTTCACTGGCCCAATTTATCTAATAGAATCATCAGGTACACTACCTTCATAACCAAAGTTTCGGGCCGAATACTCTATAGCGAAACGCATTAGGCATGAATATAGCAAGAATAGTTGCGGGATGGTGTAGGGACGCAGGTTCACGCGCCAGAGTTTGTCAGTGACGCAGAATCTCTCGCCACGAACGACGGTTTGTTGATTTAGGCGTGAAAACATTGCATCACCTAAGTTTTACGTAAGTATTACTACAATTTATTTTCAGTATTTTTGTTTGTTTTATGTAATTTAATTACCGGTTTTTAATTAAGATCTGGGAAATTAGACAATTTTGAATGGTTTTTATGCTCTATTTGACATCACAGTAGTAAAATAGATAGTTCACCGTCCCGTAGTACCGGACATCAAGTAATCCCCTAATACCGGACAGTTATTTTATTTTCTATTCAACGTTATTTTTTCATTTTAATAATAATAAATAGTTTGTTTTTCTAGGACACATAAAAACAAAGAAGATCCAAAATGTCGGGACCTAAAAAGAAAGGCAATTGGGACCAGAAGAAGCTTCAAACTGCTTTGGATAAGGTTTTATCGAATGAGCTGAGTTTGAGAGAAGCATCAATGCGCTACAATATCCCAAAAAGCACTCTACATGATAGAACGCTGGCGATAAAACGTGGAACTGAAATTTCATTGCAATCAAAACTCGGTAGATTCACAAACACTTTCTCATCCGAATACGAACAAGTTTTAATCGACCATGTTAAGGGCATGTGATACTTAGAAAATTATCGATTTTAGCAGTGTTAGGTTCCCCCGGCCTTTTTCCTACGATAAGAAAGATTTTGCCTTAAAAATTTGGAAAATGATAGCGAACATGCTAACGGACGTCCCCGAACTCTTCTGTTGTTGAATAATTAAAAAAAAAAATTATTTTGCTGAATTTGAATAATATGTGTGTATTTTGAGTTACAACAGAGACCGACATTATCGGAATGGCAGAGACCTCAAAAACGAATCCTAACCTCCAAATAATGCACATAGAGAACATTTTTATTTAGCAGAATAAAATTTTGTTGCTATTATCCCTCAAAAAAAGAGTTCGGGGACGTCTGTTGTTCTATTTTGGTCTTTGTTTCAGGCTTCATTCACTCTACTCACATTCTTTTTATAAACTATTTGTCGCCAAACTTTTCTGTCTTGGTATACTACTCTAGGTTCCTGCACGTCCATGCATGTTTTCATGCAAGCTCTCGTGTTTCTAGTTTTCAAATTATGAGCCCTAAGTAAAAAAAAATGATGAATTAATTTCAAATCGGGGAGGCAGTACACGCTCAACTCTCAGAATCATTTGCCACTCAACTATGTTGTTTTTAAAGGGAGTAAGAGGACACGTGTCTTTATCGATTTGGCAAAAAAAAATGTTTTGACAAAGTTATGATTATTTGGATTTTAAAAATTGAAAACGCGAATTATTAAAGAATAGTAAAAACTTTTATGCATATAGATATTATTGAATGCTTGACCTTGAATTTCTGAATTTTAGATGTTTTAAATTCGGAAGAGATCCACTTAATTTGCAGTTTAGTTTCATTTAAAACTAATTTACGAAGACCTAGAAATGACCGGTAATTTTTTTCTTACATTTTACAGCGGCCAACCTGAATTGAGAAATTATTTCGGCGATGAACTTAAAATTCATCCATGCCTTTCTTAAAAAGAAAAGCTATATTCAAGTATTCAAAGAATCATTATTTTAGTTATTGTATAATACATATATCAAGGTAATGCAAAATGCGACATAATGCATTGAAAATATAAATGTGAATGACAATTTTTCGAAATGCTTGAAAAAATGAAAATCAGTGACTTTATTTTACAATTAACTTATCTAAATACTATGTTTGTAAGTTTTGTGTTTGATTTTAGGGTGGGGAGGGGGTATTTATGACGTCACCTCAGAGGTTCAAACTTTATGTGACGATCTGTGACATAGTTGCCATAAAAACTATTTCCCGGCTAGATGGCATGAGATCTTTCAGTTTGCAGTGAAGTTTAATGTAGGGCACAAAAATTTTACATTTGAGATTGAGTTGATACTTAAATATTTATTTTTACCCCAACTCTTGCATAGACTACAAATCACTCTCTCGTTCATCTCTATAAGATACATATAAATAAGTAAGGAATGCAAATAAGTACATGGCTCGTAAACGCATATTAAACTTCTTAATGAATAAATAAATTACAGTTCAAGTTATTACGAATAGACAACAGGGATGAGAAAATCAGACTTTTCGGTTCACATTCCATTTTGATGGAAGCTTGGCCCCGGCTAAAAAATTTGAACAACTAAAATGGCGACACTTAAACTAAATAGATTTGTAAGTTGAAGCAATTCCTTTGTCCTTCAGACTTTAAGTTTCCAATGGAAAATTGACGTAAACCCTCTTCGGGATTTCCGAGAATTGCTCTATTTCAGGTACGGTCGGTTCCGTTTCCGTCTCAATTAAAATCTGCTGAAGCCATTGCTGAACCTGCTTTGGATGTTCCGAGTCATCTGCTGATACGCTATGGTTCCTACAAAATTCTTTCTTTTCATCAACATCAACGATTTCTTTATTTTCTTGTAGAACAAAATTTGTTTCTTCTATCATGGAAATATTTTCTTTTATTGAATTTTCTGTATCTCTGCTGTAGAGACTACAATCATTCGTTTCTATCAAACTGGTTATCGAATTTAGCACCCAAGACGATTCGTCCACGTCTTCGTCAATTAACAGGATATTCATGAACTCAGTGCAATTTAGACCCCAGGAACTGCTTGGTACAGTTTTTTCTATCGCTTCGATGCACTGGTTTGGTAGATCTACACTGGAAGGTTTTTCCGTTTTTTCGGCCTTGAGTTCTTTGTCGAAACTGACATGATCACTGTTCGCTTCCTGGTAGTCCTCGGCTTTATATGGCTCTGCATCGTTGATAATGCAATTGTCCGATAATTCAACTTTACCGAATTGTGATAGTTCTTTTTCTAGATCTTGCGCTCTACTAAGGTTCACAACAAGGGAAGGTATAGAAGAATGGAGTTCCAAATTTGACTGCACGAGTGAAAGTTGTTGCCGGTGAATGGCCTCCACTTGACGCAAAAGTTGTATTTCTCTGGATTTTAATATATCCACCAAGCGCTTAAAGCACCTTTTGATTTCATCTTGTACCTGAAAAATAAAAAAATAGTTGTCCATTTTGTAGTCAAAAAACCATTTTCTAAAATTGTATACGCAGGGATCACAGCGCAAAAGGAGTTCAAAAGGGAATACAGGGTAATTTTTCACGATAAAGCGTAAAAATATGGAAAAGATTTAAAATTTATTTTTACACGTAGAAAAATAGGAACTATTTTTTTATAAGAAATGTTATATTTTTAAACAATGTTAAATGATTTCTGCCATTCCATATCCACGGTGATATAAAAAATCCGAAATAAAATAAAATTGGTTAAATAAACAATGTTTATGTTTAAAATAGTTCTCATAATCGAGAATAAATATATTTTTTTAATCCCATCGTCAATAATGAAATCGGGATGCTTATAAGTATAATAAAATATTTCTTTCAAAGATTTGTCAGTTTTATCCATACTATAATGAATATTTTGAACGTAAATTTGAAACTACATTCGTTAATGCTCTTAAACTCAAATTAAAAATAATTTGATTGCCTATAATTTTTTACACTTCAAACCAATTTAATTTGTAGTTTCAGCACACAAGTATTTAAGCTTTAAATTTCTATGTTAAGATTTTAAAATAAAAATTGAGACTGTTCAACACTCCTATACAGATTTAAATATAAACGTCTCAATTTTGAACGTTTTACTTTGAAGTGCACAAGTTAGAATATTTAATTTTGCAGTTGATCAAATTGGAAAATTCCATTTCTTAATTATTTAACTTTGTACATTTCAATTAAAAAGTGTTCACCATCTAATACTTCTTTTTCAAATTACTATATACATATATATTATATTGTTAACTATTCCAATTTGATATCGGATAACAGTAGCATGTGATACATTTTGCACGATTTAAATTCAAGCTGTTCAATCGTCAATCGTTCAATATTGCTAAAAACCGAATTCTTTACAACTGGTTTATAATGTATAAAATTGCAGGGTAGCCGCTGGGTCACGATGAATCAAGAAATGGCAGTGAATTCATTTTTTGATAGGTGATTTTTCTCATTTTTAATAGAAAGACCGATCCCTTCAATTTAAAGGTGACTCAATCACTCTTCTTATCGTATGAAATTATGATGTTTTATTTTAAGCTTTTTAATTTTCAAAATTAAAATCATTTATTTTGCAATGCCTAATACTAAAATTGATTACTTTTAAAGACATTATTAAATTAAACGTTCAATACATAGTAAAATACCTCCTGGCTAAAGTTTTATCAATTGTGGAAGGCTTCAAAAATTAAAAAATTCTAAATGAGGTGTTCAAAATTGCAGAGTATATTCTAACAGGCAGTTCTGCTAAACAGGGTAGTTCCGGAAAAAACGGGTAGTTCTGAATTTCGGGTCATTTTGTACTAATTGAAATTTTTTTCCTTATAATTTATGAAAAAAAAAAAAAAATTAAATTTTTGGACAAACGACACAAGCTATGAGAAAAAATGAATAGACAGAAGTTGCTCATCCAAAAAACAGCTACAAATTTTTCATCGACAATTTTTCGATAGGACGCTTAGTTTTTGTTTCAATCGTAAAAAATAACATTGAAAATGAAAAAAATTCAACGTTTTGGAAAACGACACAAGGAAAGAAAAAAAAATAATAGGCAAACTTGTTCACTCAACGGGGATGTACAAATTTGTTATTTATAATTTTTAGAAAGGTCGAGTAAATTTTTTTCAATCGTAAAAAATAAGAATGAACATAAAAAAATTAAATTTTTGAAAAGAAGACACAAGAGACGAAAACAAATGATTGCGATTATGATTTAGCCACAACGCCCCGCTGAACTTCGAACTCGAGCTCGAGCGCCTTACAACACGAAGGGTCAAATAAGCCGCCAGGTATCATACGGTACCCTGACACAGCCTGAAGCCCCTTTTTGTGCAAGTTTGTTATACAATTTGTCTTTTTTAAAGTTATGTTTCAAAATTTCCGTTCAAAAAATGATTTTTTATTTTCTTGGAAAGTTTTCCCACGTTGCTTATCGTCTATTATTTTTGCCCCAAAAGTGGATGATATATACAAAGTACTTCAACCATTAAAGAATTCAGTATCCAAGATAAAAATGAAAGGTTAATTTTTTATTGTTTATTAAATTTCAAGGTTAGAAGGAAACAATATTCGTACTTTACAGACAATAATCAACAGGACTTTTGGTTACTGTTCCAGCATGGGTGCAGGGAAGTAACCACTGACTATCCACCGGTAACCAGTGGTAGGTGAATTCCGTATCGATTCGTTGGCGAAAAAAGGATGAGGCAAAACCTTCTAGATAAAAAGAAGCAGACAAGAAGAAGCGAGCGTGTTATGTGGAAAAATTATACGGCAGTCTAATGTTTGATCTGGCGTCGTCTGGACCATCTAGGCTGGAAGCTGTAATCTGGCCCATATCCGGCGCTGAACAGCATTACATAATGAAAAAAT
Organism: Andricus grossulariae; assembly: GCA_011634705.1. NCBI lineage: Eukaryota > Metazoa > Arthropoda > Insecta > Hymenoptera > Cynipidae > Andricus > Andricus grossulariae. Next base: position 16,665,825 of record JAABKJ010075445.1, on the reverse strand, counting down.
GTCAAAGTGTCGATCAGACAAATTTTGTTTACATATTTCAAAAAATTTTCAATCTCTAAAATTATACAGAATAAGAAATTAACAATAGATCTCGGTGGCTTAGACGACATCATGTAATTACCCAAAATTCATTTTTTTAAATTTCCATAAATTTCCGGAAATTTATGAAAATTTTCGGTCATGTATGATAATCTTACCGGTAAATATAGTAACTTACCATAAATTACCCAAATTTAATTCTTAAATTTCCGTAAGTTTCCGGAAATTTATGAATTTTCCGTTCATTTGTGGTAATTTTACCGGTAACTATTGTAACTGACCATAAATTACCAAAAATTGATTTTTAAACATTTCCATACATTTCTGGAAATTGACGAACATTTTCGGTCACTTATAGTAATTTTGCAGGTAAATATGGTAACTGACCATAAATTACCCAAAATTCATTTTTAAAAATTTCCTTAAATTATCTGCAACCAAAATTTCCTCAAAGTTTTTACGATGAGTAAGCTGATAATCGTAAAATGCGAACTCCTAGATGTATAATTTTCATTATTCACCTTCTTTATGGTTTACATTGTACCGTGCTACAGTGGTGCCTGTAAATAAAAAAAGTGGGACATGGTGAGAAAAAATGTGTTACTAGATCGGTCTTTCCTTTACCATATTTTGATAAATAGAGATGTGATGCTACAAAATTCGAAATTCCTGTTTCGTTATTATGCACCTGCAGTGGTGGAGATATGATAAGAGAACACACAGGTAAGATATGCGTTTCATTCATATTCGAGTACCAAACGTGCATGACCTGTGAAGCAGCATACATCCGAACCTATTGCATCTATCGTTATTTAAAAAATGGATTCGACTCAAGAAAGTAAATATTTTACACATACTATAATTTATAAAAAAGTTATAGTATACCGCAATATTCCGTCAATATTTTTAATAAAAGTGGCAGACAATATTCGCAGGTACCTGAAAAACTTGAAAACTATTTTAGTTAGTAAATAATGGTACTGCTATTTAGTTAGTTGTGAGAACTATTTTTGTTAGTTGTGGTTCGAGCAGTTGTTGTTACTATCTAATTGGGTAGACTAACTACTTTAGTTTGTCAAAACCACTATCTGTAGGTAGTTGAACTTACGAATACAGTTAGTCATGTCCACTAACGTGGGTATGACTACTTTCTTTTTGTTACAAGGACACGCGTGCATCTTTCAGTGGGCACGCAGGCATTTTTTTTTTTTGGACATCTTAGGAACGCTGATGTCAGTTCAGCTGATAAGACGTTCCAAAAAAATATGTCCCCATGCCCACTGGGGTCTTTCTTATAGCAGATGCACTCTGCAGGATAGGATTTCCAGTAAAACTTAAAACTCGTCCGATTTTATCCTTGTTGTATACATACCTTCGAATGCTTCGATATAGTCCCCGAAGCCTAAACTTTCCAGCACTTCTGATACTTCTATCATTTATATAAAAAAAAATACTGAGCTGTAATCCAACGAGACCGAGAGTTGACGGCATATCTTAACGGTCTCCCTCGTTTTACCGCAGGTATGTTGGTACCTTTGTCGTATTCTCAGTCGTACCAACCAAGATAACAAATAAAATAGTTACGCCACCTACTTTTATTTCTTAGACAAATCAATTAGTGGTACAGATGTCTAAAGTATTAGTAACTCCGACTACTACAACATTAGTATGCTGAGATACTATTGAAAAGATTTTCAATAACTTATAAATTAAATAAATAATTCGGCATTGCCGTCACAAAATATACAGGTTCATTGTAATATCTATATGCAGCATATACATTTGCATATAATATTGTCTGTATTAGCGCTTCTAAAATTTACTTATTATCCACGTTTGCTACAGCATTCTATAAGATCACGTTTAAAGTTTTACCAGATGTTTTGAGTTATATCAAAAGGTACCTTAACAACTTGAAGTCTGCCGATATTTGCCTATACGAATGTTATTATAAATTTAATTGCCAAATTCACATCTGGTCAGTTTCAATTATCCCTTAGGGCTTAAAGTGACTGTTCAAGCGTTTATCCCCACGTAAAACACTTTATTATATTAGTCATACATGCACATTTTCTTACCATGTCCCATTTTTGCAAGGGTAAGAACCATTGCAAATTTTTGTAAATTTGCTCATTTATCTGTTAAAATTTGCTTTCTTATGCAATTTTTATAAAATATTTTTTTTTTGCAAAAATATTGCGAAAAAAAATTAAATTGCAAAATTTTTGCACTTAGTATTTTCATTGACAGGCACCACTGTACGTGCGCGCGCAAGAAACTTAAAGGCCCTTCTTGTAGAGGCCAATCAGAATTGCCGTGACAAGAGAATATTAAAGTTAATAGTCCAAGAGCTGATGACGTTTTTCGTGAAGTGGGAGTATAAGTCCTAGTTTGTTGCGAATATATCTGGGAAATGACCCTTCTTTCGAAAGGACTGCTGTCCGAAAATCGTAGTTCCAGAAAATTTGGCACTTCTCGTTTCGGACAATTGACTCTATCTCCCTTGGAGATATATATATATATATATATATATATATATATGTATATATTATTCCTTTCATTGTTTCAGTTTTATTGTAGAAGATACTAGAGAGAAATCCACAGATGTTCTTCCTCTGTCTCAAGATTTAAGATCAGAACCTGTCGAAGTGGATGATGTTCAGCTTCCTTTATATAATCCAGATTCCGAACAATCCGATAGTTTCGAATCGGATTTAGCGGCACAAGAAAACGTTTTTTTGGAGGAATGAAATATGAAATTGAATGAAAAAGGATGGCCAAACGATGGAAAAAATGATTCGAAATGTTCAGAACCCGTACCAGGTACGTCCGGTGTTAATACTTCTGATATTATACTCGAAAGCGCCAAAAGTGCCGGTAAGGCTGCAGATGTAAAATTAACTGCTTGTGACGCTAAAAACTCCAAGAGAAATGCTTGTTTTTACTGTAAAAAAAGTACACTTAGATATCCACGCACTTGCAGACTGTTCATAAGTCTAAACCAGTAGTAAAGAAAATTTATAAATTACCCAAAAATGACCCTAAAAAAATTGGTCTTAAACTAGCTCAGAAAACAGGGCAGATTTCTGTATAATAGGGACCAGTGCATCAACAAAGGTCAAATAATTGTCGTGCGCTGTTAAAAAATAAACAGAAAAAAAATGCTAAAGATTACACTGTGTGTACAGTTTGTAAGGATTGTGTACCAAAACGAACGATTCACGAGCACTACAAAGTTTGTACGAGTAAGGAGAGTAAAGATCGTTATGTCAAAGCTTACTGCAGATCAAGAGAGGGTTGGATTGATCCTACTGCCTCAATTGTTACACGACAAACGTGATGCGTTTCAAGGAGGATGAATTTGGAGATATCATTCGGTACGATTCTCTACTGATTGCATGGGCAAATCACCTCACAATGAAATATAAGTTGAGCCAAGAACAGGACATGATTAGAAATAGGCTGCGCGTAGTTGCTCGATTTATGTGAGCGATACAAAAATTAGAGACTAAACCAATAATTGATTTAGATAGGGTATTCTATCCGTGGCATTTTGACAAGGTTATTGAAACAGTGAACATCGTTGCTGGTCTTAATCCGGAAAGGGATACGTATGCTACTGTATCTAATGCTTCTGCTGCGTGTACATAAATAAAAAAGCTTGCTAAACTTTTAAGAAGTCTATATGACATAAAAAATGATTCTGAAAGAATAGCTGAGATAGATACATTCATATATCTTCACGAAGTTGAATACACAGTAATAATTGGGAGGACAGTGTTAGAAATACAAATATGAAATGAATGCAAGAAAATTACCGAGATACGAACTACCCAATGCATATGTTTCACATATTTTTCAATACACAGTAAAAATTGGTAGGACAGTGTTGGAAATACAAGTCCGAAATGAATACAAGAAAATTACCGAGATACCAACTACTCAAGACATTAAAGACTTCGGAGATTTTTAAAATGATAAACGTAGTGAAGCTTTTAAAATTCTCCAGAAGGAGTTTGATTTCCAAGCCTGGGAAACTCTACCTAAAACAACAATGATATCGGTCCAGCTTTTCAATCTCCGCCGACCTGGCGAAACGGAGAGGATGATTATGGAAAATTTTACAAGTCGTCAAACTATCGACTGCAAAAACAACGAAGAGCTCTTTCGATCACTAACTAAAGAAGCACTAGCTTCACTTAATAAATATGAACGCATCGTTATAGGTTCATACATGCTCGAACGCAAACGCGAACGCTAACGCGACGCACTTTAGAACGGATTTTTGAGTTATACTGAGTGGAGGCGCACCAGCAAAACTCGTCGCGGTCCATTGTGGCAACCGCACAGTGCTTTGGGATTGGATTTTCGTGGAAGGATGAAGCTGCAGGTCGAAATTCTCAACCGATTCACCTTTTTTTTTTATTACTCTGTACAAAATTCCTAACAAACGTAAGGTTGCTGATTTCTTATTTTGTTTATTTAAAAAATATTATATTAATAAAGATATCAGAAAAAATGTCAAAATCTAAGTATTATATTTTTAATGGATTAAAAACAATGCAAGTGGATTATACTCAGTAGTATTTGTTATTTTAATATTTACAAATATTTGTTTATACTAAGTAATTATTACATTTCCAAATTTTGTTTTTTATTCTTTTTATTCTTCTTCGAAAATCAAGCATTTTTAATTTTTAAATTCTCATTATGTATATTAAGTTTATTAGTAAAAATAAAGATTAAGAAGGTGTATATCTGTAGTATCGTGTAGGCTTTGTGCAGGCCTAAAAAAAGGACGAGATCTTTAACCAGCCATTTTTGGTAAAAGGTTTTTATTTTATCCATCGAAAATGCTTTCTAAACCATTCAAGATTCAATTTTTCTGCCGAGCAATGCAAGATAAAAGCAAAAATGTTAAAAAGAAAAATTGTCCATCTCAAAAAGAAGTACTTGGGGTCATACCACTTTTTTGATAGAATGCATAGTTTTTTTAACCGTGAAAAATGTTATTGAAGATGGAAAAATCCACTTTACAGAAAAGCTATGCGAGATAAAAAAAAACAGTATTAGAAGAATAAGGGTTCATCTCAAAAAGTCCTACAACATCCCATCTAACCGTTTTTTGATAGAACTCACCGTTTTTGTATAAAACGTAGAAAATGCTATTGACATGAGGTAATTCTCGACCGCGAATATTGTTTCATCTTGAGTAATTATTTATTTTAGAAAATATGGAGTTCAGAAGTATTTTAATTACTTTTTTTCTTCATGGAAACTGACAAATTTCTAATTTTTTCCTGGGAAAGTTTGTGCAGACTCTTTATTCTACAAAAATATTTCGTCAGAGGTGGTGACAATTTGAAAGTGAATGTAAAAGCTTAAATATATGATTCATTCTTAGGTAAGAAGGACAGATAGTAATACTATTCATTGGGGGGAAATTTGCGATTTTCGTCAGTCAGTATTATACTCTTCTTATGCAAGGATGGTTCTTTTCTTTCGAAGTAGGGTAAAATATTGAAGTGTTTAGCATGAATAACGCAACCAAAATATTCAGCAATTGTAGGCATTTTGGAATAAATATATATATTTTATATAAAATGGCATTTTTAAAAAGATAAAAACAATTTATTTTTGTTTTTGAATAAAGAAATACTAATTAATTTTTTTTTAACCAAACGTAATATCCCTATGCGGACTTAATTTCTCTTAAATTGAAAAAAAGAAACGATGAAACCGGATCTTAATTGTTATGTGAAAATCAATTTGTTCATAGGCACTATCTTAGCTGCAGTGTGGAAGCGTACGAAGCGTACGGGGAAAACTGAAAGGCGTCAGGTTAGACTTTTTGGCAGCGTGTCGGCGATGGGCTTGTCCAGTGTGAACCAAAGCATTGCTCAACACAGTTCCTATCCTGACGCAAACGCGAAACATTCTTTTTATGAACTATTTGTCGCCAAACTTTTCTGTCCTGGCATACTACTCTAGCTTCCTGCACGTCCATGCAGTTTAAAAAATATGATTGCTTAAGAGTTCAATAAAGCAATCAATCTTTTAAATTATATTTCTGCATTAAATTTATTATCAATTTAAAAAAAAATGTTTCTAGTTAAATAAATTTATTCATAAATGGTAAATAATTGTTCTTCATTAAAAATTAAGAATAAGTAACAGAAATTATCTCATAATTTTAGTTTAAGTACGTGAAATAGTTTCTTTGAAATTAAATTTATTAATTCATTTTTAATTATCTTAATTTTCATGCACTTAATTTAGTAAGAAGTAGAATAACAAAATTATTACTATAAGTAATTAAATTAGGTTTATTAATTAATAATTTTATAATTAAATAATAAAATCAATATAAAAAATGATTTGTTAGGAAGCTTATACCTATTTTTAAAATTAAAGTCCCTCACGTTTGAATGTTTGAAAACCGACATTTCCTGTCATACATGCGCAGCATGGAAGAGAGGTTAACGTTGTATATAAGCAGAATAATTATGTTCCTTGTGTTACTTAAGAATATATAATGACATAAGTTTAGAAATCTTGATCAATCAAGCTACTCAATTAATATTAATAAATTTACAATAAATGCAAGGAATTCAAATTATCGCGAATTGAAAATTTGTGTAGAGTTTCAACTTTGTTAGGTTGGTCGCGCTGTGACTGTCAAAGTCAAATATTAGTCAGTTGACCGTTGAAACATACCGTTCCGAACACGAAATCTTCGCGTTGAGGTTCTTTTCGTTTCAAAGCAAACGTGACTCTGAACATTTTTCATTAAAATTGGATTGGAATATCGGTTTGGAATCGGTGATAATCAATAATATTTGATAATTTCGGAAAATGTCGATATATTTCATGCTTTATTGTGAATTTTGTCCATCGAGCTTTCGGAACGATTTCATTTCACAATGGCGGATACATCACATCAGATCTTATTTGATATCTTCACAAAATTGTGGCCCCAGGTTCCAAAAGAGACAATTTTCGTATCAAATTGAGGGATGAATGACATAAGAAGACTTTTCGTAAATGGTATTAATAATTATCGTAAATCGGTATGTAAATCGCGTTCTTTCGACCAAGCTGAAATTTGGGCGGGAAAGCATTATGAAGACAGATTCTCATATTTATAACGGATTTGGCTAATATTCCGAACTATTTACAAACGCGGGTGGTAAATCTCCAGCCTTTAAGCTTGGTAAGTGATTTTTGATCGTCTATCAAAATAAACTTTGCCAATTGAAATTTTAGGTTAGAATAATGCAACTTTTAAGGCATTGGGAAAAAAGATAACAATTTTAATATTTTTGGAGAGATTTTGGCAGTGTCGTCTATGTGTTATAACAAAAAAATTCGGCTATTTGTACCGAAATTTTGGTACAAATATTCCGTTTTCAAAGGTCCTGCCATTAGTATTCGAAATAATATTTCTTAATACCTATACCAAGTCAATAAAGCATTCCGAATATTGGTTTCATCATTAAGTTACTTAATTATTAATAAATTCAGGGTGACTGAAGTTCAGGGAAAACCTAGAAATCAGGGAAAGTCACGGATTTAAAAAAAAAAACATTGCAAAAATAAGGGAATTTCTGTAAGAAGCACTTTAAGTAACTGTCAAGAATAATCAGGGCTGCCACACAGTCACTTTATTTACTTTTTTTCTAAAATCACTTTTTAGTCACTTTTTTAATATAAAAGGTTTTAAAGTTTTTAGGGCATTTAAAAAAATTCCAAGGAATATTCAAAAGATTTAAAAAGTGTGAAGGAATTCAAAAGATTATAAAGGATTTACAATATTTTAGGGTATTTTAAAAGATTTCAAAGCATTTTCAAAATCTTTAAAAAGCTTGAAAAGATTCCGAAGCATATGAAATATTTTAAGGAATTTTTTAATGACTTCAAGCATTTGAAGAGATCTCAAAGTATTTGAAATACTCAAGTGTATTTTAAAAGCTCTCAAAGTACATTCATGAGATTAAACAAATTTCAAGGGATTTTTAAGTATTTTAATGATATTAAAAGTGATTTGAAAAAGTGTGATACGGTTGTAAAGAATTTCCTAGAATTTCGGAAGATATGAATGTCGTTGAAGTTCGCAACGTTAATAAACGAAAAAATAATTTTTTTTAATTACTTAAATCAATGTTTCTGTGTGCCGAGCGTTCTCACGCTCGGATTTTTCTTCATTAATTGCGTTTATTTGATGTAAGGCAACACCAAAAATGTATTCCAATATATTTATCGATAGAATGCGTTTTATCTAACCCACACTCTAATATGGATTTTTGCTGGGATTTTTTTTTGTTGCAAATTACTTCTACTAGATATCGGATAATTCCAGAAAATGTATCATTCTAATATTCTTATCAGCAGACTGCGTTTTGTCCATCCACGCACGCTCAAATGTTTAAGTAAAAAGATAGACAAAATTCTGCCTTTCCTCTAAACGTCCGGTTCTCAAATTTTCTTACACTAATTGTTTGTACTCGATGTAAAAAAATTATAATTTGCCTCTAAACGACCGGTTCTCAAATATTCTTTCAATAATTAATTGTAATCGTTGTCCAACAACACAAAAAAAAAGTTTCATCTCGATATTTTAATCGGAAGACTGCGTTTTATCCACCCACACACTTTTTCGCACATTTCAGAGGGCGTGTCTGGATAAAACGCAGTCTTCCGATAAGGATATTGGTCTAAATATTTTTTTGCTGTTGCCCGAGGTGAAATACAAAAATTAAGTGAAAGGAAATCCGGGAACCGGACGTTTAGAGGAAAGTTATAATTTTCTTCGAATGTTTTCGTGTACATTTCAGAGTGCGTGGGCGCGGATAAAACTCAGTCTTCCGATAAGGACATCGGAATGAAACTTTTTCTCGTCTTGTTGAGAGTACAAGTAATTAATAAAAGAAAATTTGAGAACTGGACGTTTAGCGGAAAGTTAGAATCTTTTCTGATTTTTTGAATCTACATTGTAGAGTGCGTTGGCGGACAAATCGCAGTCTTCTGAAAAGGATATTGGGATTATACCTTTTGTGATATTGTCCGACATTGAGTGTAACTAATTAGTGAAATGAAAGTCAGGAACCGAATGTTTCGGAGAACGTTAGAATTTTTTCCGAATTTTCGTGTACATTTCAGAGTTTGTGGTCGATAATACGCGTCTTCAGATAATGATATTGGGATAACTATTTATTTTGTGTTCCCGACATCAAATAAAAGTAACTAATGAAAGAAAATTCGAAAGCCGAGTGTTAACTGGAAAGTTAGAATTGTTTCCGAATATCAAATATAGCTTATTTTATTAAAGTTTGCAAAGAATGTTGAATAAACTTAATGTAAGCATGAAGAACATGGGCCTTAAAATTAACGTAAATAAAACAAAGGTAATGGTGTTTGAGGGGAAAAGTGAGAAACTACAAATTGCATTACATTACAACAATGATTCATCAGCGACGGAATCCACAGTCTTATTGAGCTGCATGCTGGGTCTGACAAGATGACAATTATGTCATTTGCCCAGTAGAGGCTGCTTCAGCTGCGTCCGTGTGCGCTTACCAACTCATCAGTACGAATCAATTGCAAAATAAGTATCTCATTTTGCAATTGATGCGTGCTTGACTTTCGGTAATGTTGGGTTGACAAATGTGGTTGGACCATGACGCAATTTGAAATCAATTTTCTTTGCGAAATGAATTTCGATCGCGGATTAATAAACGAAATTGCAAAAAAAATTTCGCATGCATTATAGTACAACAATGATTCATCAGTGACGGAATCCACAGTATTATTGAGCTGCATGCTGGGTCTGACAAGACGACAATTATGTCATTTGCCCAATAAAGGCTGATTTAGCTGTGTCCATGTGCGCTTACCAACTCATCAGTACGAATCAATTGCAAAATAAATATCTCATTTTGCAATTGATGCGTGCATGACTTTCGGTAATGTTGGGTTGACAAATGTGGTTGGACCATGACGCAGTTTGAAAATAATACAATGTTGCGTTTATTAAAGTGTACGAAATTCTCGGTCGTTATTACGATGAAGCACATTGTTTGAAAAAAGGTTGCTGAAATTCTCTTATAATCACCGGAATCAAGGGAGGTGTCTTTCATCTAAAGCAACCTTGTGGTCCTTTCGGCATACAAGTTGCCTCCTATTATTCGTACTTTATGAACTTGAGTCTAAGAGGAATTGTGGGATTGAAAGGGATCCAATCAAGTGCTTCTCCGTTTTCCTTCTGATTCTTATTATGCTCAATGATCTCCACAATCCAAGAATCGTAGGCGAATCTCTGCCCAATGTTCCGTTCTCTACATATGAACAATTAATTTTTTTTTGAAGTGTGAAATTTTACATTTAACATGTGAAACTTTCGACTTTTCTTCCCTTCTTCGTAGACTAGGTGAAGAGAAACAATACTTGTCCCATCACTTTTTCACTATGGCGAACATTTATTGCAAACAATTAAAAAATGTGGGAAATCCATAGAAAAAAATCTGCCTTCGCGCTCGATAATTTCCACAGTGCAAACTCTATTCAACTCTATTATATGAAATGAATATTATATTTAGTTCAGTACCTCGTCCTGTGATTGCCTATTCAGATATTGCACAATAATGTACAGATGTGATTTTTCATGATTACTTTCATATTTGTTTCTTATTTTGCACTAATAATTTGAATTCTCAGCTACCCTTAAAAACGTATCATTTTAATAAATTTATATTCTAACAATTCATGATATGCATTGACATTGAAACGTATCTGTTGTCATTATGTTGTTTTTATTAATAAAAAAGTGCGCATCCTAAAAAAAAAGAATATGTTCATTAACATTTTATTGCACATTGTTTCGTTTTGCCAAGCACTTAATTTGTTTATTTTCAAGGTTATTTTTGAAATTTAAAGAAAAAGTACGCATCCTATCCTGCTTGTGTTGCTTTTCACCCAAAATGTTGAATTGTTAATGTAACTTTGATACATTTGGACATTTCATAATTCGGCAATTTCCTGCGTCGGGAATTTCATTGTTCACGAATTTTCACATTTGTTTATATTTCCCAATTTGGGAATTTTATTATTCTGTGAGATTTTCCTGTTCGGGAATTTTATTATTGTGAAGTTTTCTTATTCGGAAATCTTATTTTTGGGGAATCGCCATATCCAGTAATTTTAAAGGGTCGGAAATTTTATTTTTTGGAATTTTTCAGTTGTCTCAAACAACTTTTGTCTATTCATTGTTTCACAGCTTGTGTCGTTTGTCCAAATATCAAATTTTTTAAATTTTAGTTTATTTTTCGAAGACAATTTGTTTTGAAATGTTGAACGTACCACCATGATTTTTTGTACATTTTTCCTATTATTTTGTCAATAATAAACTATGCTCCAAAGTACACTGTCGTTAAGAGCTGTCAAATTTTCTCAATTTGTATAAGATTTTCCTTTCTGTAAGATATAAAAATTTTTTTTCATTAAATTATTAAATTAATTTTTTTACAACTTTTAAATTTTGAGAATTTTTTTTATACACCTCGAAATAATATTCACTTTGAAGGAACAATCAGAATCTAATTTATATATATATATGAAATAGCGTCTGTGCCTTTTTTTTACGTTTAAACCATGCATACATTCAGTGTGACAACGTTTTGAAATCAGCTTGGGTCAATTTGACTCCATTTAAGTAATATATGTCATTTTTCAGAGGTAGAAGTGATGAGGGTTAAGGCGAAAAAACTGTATCTCTCAAATAATTAAAATTCAGACAACTCTTCACCGTTTTAGGTATAATTAGTAGGGGTGACCTCGACAAGAACAAAATTGACGATCGTCAGGGTTAAAATAAAAGATCACTCATTATTATTTTACCTCTTCCGGAAATAATTTTTTTGGTATTTCGACATTACCCCCAGCATACCTTATATGAATTAATATTGATAACCAGCGCTCTTATTTTCGATACTAACGTCAAGGTATAAAAATCTCCAAATACATCACAAAAAATTTTATTTTCGAAGAAAATTTTTGACTATATAGTTTTGATAAACTACGCAACATTTCTGTACATTTCACATAATTCAACTAAAACGTATGCTAAGTGTGAGAAATTACTAAAAAATACTACGGCTGCGCAGTCCGCCATTGTCAGAAGATTAATCTGCACGATGCATACATAAACACGTATATACACGCACGCATATATACATACATATATACATACATGTGCACACAATTGCGTACAAACGTCTGCATGTGTGTGGCATAATTAACACGTTCAAACCTTGTGTTCAAGTCTTTGCCAAATGTAGAAAAGTGATTCCACAATTTTCGAAAAATCATAAATTTAACAGTAAATTCTAATCTTCAATCTAAAGCAAGATCACGATGAAATATGCTCGGTTCTCATAAAAAATATGTAATCGTGCGATAGCAAATTTTATAAGTCAAAAGTCCGATATTCGTCGTTCACCTTCATTTCTTCTTCTGTTGCAACTTGAAATTCCATTACATTTACCATTGAATGTGAAGGAATTAGACTTGCATCTTAGAAAACATGAAGGTTGACGTGTCGAGTGTGGTACTTTAGGCTTCCTAAAAATTAATATTGCGCGAGTGGATATTGTTTGTGCAAAGTAAGCAATTACATCAAATTTTATCGTCCTCTTCATTCTCATTGAAAGACTAGAACTTGCTCTTGATTTGAAACAATTTTCCACATTTGTAGGATCACTTTTATACATTTTGGAAAGAGTTCAAAACAAGATTCCCAGGTGTTCATTTTGGTAATAGAAACTTTTCACTTTGAAGCTATATACTTTTTCACTCCTCCGTTACAATAATTTCAGCGTAGGCAAATTCGACGCGAAATTTTATAATCTTTCAAATGACTCTACTTGTAATCACGTACATTCTCATGATTATTCCAATGAAACATGTGATTAGACCCATAAAACTGTGTCTTACTAGGTTCTTCAATTGTACAGAAGATTTGTTCAACAATGAATACCTACAATACTTACAATCCCAGTTAGGAATAAATTGCGTCTGCAGTATTAGCAGGCTTTACATTTATCTTGTACGAATCGCGATGTGAAAAATCAACATCAAATAAAAGAAGGGATCTAGGAGGTGTGCCTACCTCTCATTGTGATGCTGGGTCCTACCCCGCCGCTTTCGAACACATGCTTGAAGAGAGATTGTAAGGATGTATTCTGACACGCTCTGCCTGTGTTTGGTCGCTTAGAACGCTAATTAAAAGTATCCGCAACTCTCTGAGGTGCTCAATAGTAATCAATTCACGATATTTTCACCGAGGAGGATTAGAAAAACTTATCTTTCATCTATTTTAAGCATGTGTAAGGTCTTAAAAAAACAATAAAAGGAGCTTTTTGACTCAAGTTACTCACAAATACCTTTTTTACCTACAACGATATACTTTTCTGAAAAATAGCAAACTATCTTAAGGTTACTAGATAACACAAGGAGGGGCAGCGCCGAAGTTAACAGACAATGATTTTTTTTAAAGTTAATGAGACGTACAATTGATCCATTTTTTTTTAAATCCTACGTTACTGTGTATTATATTCCTGTAAGTAATAATCACATGAATAAAACAATGATTTAATAATTAAATTATTTCTGACAAGCTGTATTTCGTCGGGTTTGCCCCACACCGGAGGACAAAGCCGACCGCTGCTTTTTATAAAAATCAAAACATTGGGAAATGAGAAAAAATGATGGTTCGCTTCTGTGGTATTTTGTGTACTGGAAAAATTACCTCTAAACATGGGCATCAAGAAGAATAAGTTATTTTTGATAAAAATAATGATAGCTGTGATATAACCTCTTATTCGTTGACATTCAACTAGATAGAGACTACGGGCAAAGGTTTCTACCGTGCCGACCGGATTGAAAATAATAATATTCAATAGTTTCTTGCATATAGACCAAAAAATAAGTGGCTGTTCTACATTGCCGATCACACATCATAACGTAAGCACTTTTAAACTATTATTGTCGTCGGGCTTGCCCCCTTGGTGAGGCCTCAATTCTTTACGATATTTAATATACTTTGGACTTGAATGACATTCAATGATTATGATGAAATAATGTGATATTGTTTTATCTGTCAAAATAACAAATTTTAATACTGTAAGTATTGCCATTAATATTGAAAAATTTATATTTCTGCCAGCGAGTCTTCCATTCTTTCGTTGTCAAAACTGTTTTCTGCATAATTTTTCTTTCACAACGTCCATTTTCAAGCTTTTAGTAAGTAACATTATCTGTTTAGTAAGATAGATTTATTTAATGCGAAGAAGATTTTAAATTGTTAAATAATAGCCCTGTTATAAACAAAGTCGCCTTTGCCCCGCTGGTCGGCGCTGCTCCTCCTTACCCTATCTACGGAGGGAAGGATAATGTGAAAACACATGTTGACATACGATTAAGAAAAATATATTTATTAGACTATTGAAAAAATGCTAATGAAAATGTTTCTATCACATTTTTTCAATCATCTTAACTATATGGTTGAATGTGTTTTATTTTAGGACATTCGCACGTACACGAGAAGTCAAGTATCTTAATAGAACGCCACCAATATCATGATATACATTATCGAGATATTAGTCTTTAAATTTCGACCATAATTGTGCACGAAGAACATCTTTGTTATAATTATATTTCTCTTGGTATCACTACATTGAGAATACATTGCTCTGAAAGTAGGAGTAAATTTTCAGCGCCACAATAAGCGGTTAGTAACGTTACAATTTCAGACACGGAAATGTCGACAAAACCACACTAGGCTGTGAGCATACTAACGTATTCGTCTGCACACATGTCACGTGGCCTAACAATTACTTGCTCCTAATCAAGAAATTGAATGTCATCATTACAGTTCTCCATTTCTCAATACGACAAGGTACCTCAGATTGCATGTCTGTGAGAAGTTGCGTGTCCAGTAGTGACAGGTTTTATAATATTTCGATTTTAATCAAAAAATGAAGCATGTTGTGAAATTTTGTCCATGTAAAAATAAAAGCAGGTATCACTTTTTCTAAGTTAGGAAGGAATTGCGTCTCCAGTTTTATGTGGCGTCACAATTCCTTGACCTTCATCAAGAAATAAGTTTTCATTAAAGCTCTTAATTTATAATGAGAGGAGGTAGCTCGTTTTCCAAGTTATGAAGGGACTGCGTCTCCAGCTTTAACATGTGTGACAGTTTTCTAGTCCTGATTGAGAAATTGTTTATCTTTAGTAGGCCGTCCATTTTACGCTGAGAGAAGGTATGTCGTCTTCCAAGTTAGAAAGGAATTGCATCTCCAGTGTTACGTCGCGCAAAAATTTCTCAATCCTAATCGATAAATCAAATGTCTTCATTAAGGGTCTCTATTTTTCAATAAGAGGAGGTATCTTGCCTTTCATGTTAGGAAGGAATTGCGTCTCCAGTGTTAACATGCGTTACAGATTTCTAGTCCTAATCCAGAAATTGCACATTTTGCTAGGGCTGTCAATTTTATGCTGAGAGGAGGCATTTCGTCTTCCAAGTTAGGAAGGAATTGCATCTCCAGTGTTACGTGGCGTAACAATTCCTTGATAATAATAAAAAATTAAATATCCAAATTAGAGCTCTTAATTTTATGAAGAACGGAGATATCTTGTCTTCCATATTAGGAAGGAATTGCTCCAGGCGTTTATAAGCGTTACAATTTACTAGTTCTAATCGAAAAAGTATATATCGTAATGAAGGCTGTCATCATCTGTACATCTACAGTGTTAAGTGATAAAACAGTTTTCTTGTCTTGATTAAGAAACTAAATATCTCCATTAAGGCTATATACGTTCCAACACAAGGAGGTATCTCGTCTTCCGAGTTAGGAAGGAATTGCGTCTGCAGTTTTATGTGGCGTCACAATTCCTTGATCTTCATCAAGAAATCAAATGTCTCCATTAAAGTTCTTAATTTTAGAATGACAGGAGGTAGCTCGTCTTCAAAGTTATAAACAGAATGCGACTACAGCGTTACCATACGTTACAGTACTCTAGTCCTAATTGAGAAATTGTATATCTTTATTAGGGCTGTCCATTTTACGCTGAGAGTTGGTATGTCGTCTTCCAAGTTAGGACGGAATAGCGTCTCCAGAGCTACATCACCTAAGAATTTCCTGGTCCTAATCGATAGACCAAATGTCTTCAATGAGGATGTCCATTTTATAAGAAGAGGACGTATTTCTTCTTCCCAGTTAGAAAAGAACTGCTTCTCCAGTGTGAGCGTGCCTAACAATTTCCTAGTTCTAATCTAGAAATTGTATAACTCCGTTAAAAATATCTATTTAAAGCAAGAAGAGGTATCTCGTCTTCCCCGTTAGGAAGGAATTGCATCTCCATTGTAACGTAGCGTTAGAATTTGGTACACGATTGTAACAATGTTATGTATAAATGTTCTCTTTTTGTTATGTAACATTTACAGAACGTGTCCGCTGGGTTGAGTGACACGGGCGATCGCGCGGGCGGTCTGTCGACCACCCACGTTTTTTCATAATTATCATGCTCTTTTCTCTACTCTTTGTTAATTGTTTACTGCCATGTAAGCAAAGAAACTCTGATACAACTGGGCAAACAGCTCCTTTATCAAAATTCATTATTTAAACAAAAAATAGTCAGCCATCAACATAATATAGATTCTAGCTTGAAAAATATTTGTTTTCAACTTTTTTTCGGCAAAAATGTGATTTCGTTCAATTAAACTAGAATAAAACTAGAATATGCTGAAATATAATTGACACTTCAAAAAAGGCCACTTGAAAAAAAAAGTACATAACTTGACACTTGTAACTTGAAATTACAATATAATCAACTTACGAGTAGGTGGCACAAAAAGGGGGGGGGGGATTTTGGCCGGACATAGCAGAAATCGCCGGAAATAGCACTCGTAAGTGTAACTAAAGAATACATGCCCATCCCACCTCATCCAAAGCTCACTGGTGAGCGCGACATTCGAAATTCCAAAAAGGCGGTCACTTGACCGCCCACGCGAGCGGATTAAGGTTAAAGTTTTCTTTTAAATGAATAAGAACATAAGTTGTTTAAATGTTGTTTAAATGTCCGCTCGATAGAAAGAGAGAGACGATGACTTTTGCATTGATGTCTTTGTCTACTGGAGTATGCGCATTGACTCCATTCGTCTTGGCGCACAAAACTAACCGCTTGTCTGTAATAATTTGTTTTAAACATTATTTCATACGACTCATTAAATTAATTAAAATCACTATGTACTGTATTTAAAGGAATGTGATAATAACGAAAAAAAGAAAGTTATAGCATTGATAGTTCCCTGCTTACATAGTGCTATATAGTTGTGAAACATAGATCCAATATTATAATTAAGTTGTGAAACATATATGTAATATTATAATTAATAATATTATAAAAAAGCTGCATATTAGAGTATCAAATAACTCAATAATACTTAAGCATTTTCTCATAGGCCAAGATTATCCACAAATTATTAGGTCAAGCCCCCAAGTTAACAAGTTTTTAAGTAGTTTCAACCATATATTACTATGACTGCTGTGATGGCTGATTAGAAAAGATATAAAATATGATGTAATCACAATGAACAAAGATTTTTTAATAATAGAAAATATTATCCTAAGAATACGTCTAACAAGTGGCAAAAACTATATTATCAAACTTATTATCAAATATGATCTTCTATTTTTCAATGAAATTAAATCTGATCTTATCCATTCACACTGTGTATTATATTATATATTGTAAAGAAACATGTTTACGTTTAAAATTATTGACATATTTTTACATGAATGGAATTACAATGTAGAAATAGTATTTATCAATTAACTAATATTTACAACGAATAAACGCACGTTATATCAAGATAGAAAAATAAATTAACTTAGGCATAAATAAATACTAAACGTTGAGGTTGCTATATGTAATAATAAAGCATTTTATTACAAAGCTCTTTACAAACAAATTAATAAGATTATGCAATGTTAATAGTACTTAAATTATGACTGAAATCACGTGTTTCATTTGGCTTTTATGTTACGAATATTAATGACCTTTGAAAATAGTTAATTTATTATATAATATCAACCGTAACTCAACTATCACTAATATCACATGATTCATTTGGCTTTGATATCAAGACTACTGAGCTTTTAAAATCGTTAATTTGTTGTAGAACATTCGAACCCTACTTTTCAGGTCATTTAGTTTCTCACTTTCGTGTTTTAGACGCTTATCAATGTAATTTTGGACAATTAAATAAATGTATTGCTGCCTGTGGTCGTACAACGGTTCCTGTTCCAAAAAATGTTTGCCATCGTCAAATAAACGAGGTGGAAATATTTTTAAAGTTTCTGTTACTATCTCATAATTAATTGTAGTAGAGAATAACACATTTTTGTTTTTCCTAATAACTTTTTCTGCTAAGCGACATGTCAAATTTACATCGTCTGACGCAAATATCAGGCCACCACGATTTTTCAAAATTGATAATCTCGATTTAGACGATGGGGCGACTTGCAACATATTTTTACATTGTTCACAGTGTAATTTTGCTCTTACAGTACGCACTACTGCTCCTGCTGTATGTTTTACAATATCCTCTAAGTACTCTGAATGTACCCATGCATCCTTTTTTGAATAATCGTGCTCAGTCATGTTGTAATTGCAGTGTAAAAACTCTTTTACTTTAAAAGACATCATTTTGCTCATTTGTTTATTTGATACCCTTTTCCTTTTTGTTTTGATGTTTATGTCTTCATTTTTAATTTCATTAAGATCGTTCGAATTCTTTTCATTTTCATTTTGTTGATGAACTATACCATCTGTAGCATCGGCAAACAACAAAGTATTATCTTGCGGCACACAGTTGGCACTTGCAGGTATAGTTACATTCATATTATTTAATAATAACTTTTTGTATGCTGATTGAAACTGTATGACAGTCGGATTATTGGTGAACCCGTTCATACGTCTTATTAGTGCGAAAAACATTTCAACGTGATCTTGTGATAATTTGTAAGCTAAAACGTAGGAAACCACTTTATTTTGAAATAATTTTTCACAAAGAGAATAAAAATTTTCCAGGCAAATTATGAAACCTAGAAAACCTGTTCGAACGCTTGTACATTTTAAGACTGGAACCCTTTTTGTAACAAACTTTTGCTCATTATCGTTGCCAGTATCCATATCACTTTGCTGATTAGGACATTTGTTTTTTTTGCTAACTGTAACTTTTCTTTTACTTTTAGTGGGTGTCTGCACATTCACCTCCAATTTTTCAACATACTGTTTAAAAGCACCAATTTTTTATTTTATTTCTGGCAAGTCTTTTTCTGTCATTCCCTTTCGACCTGGCGTTTTACAAAATTTGTTTTTGCTATTAAGAATATCAAACATTTCGTCAATTAATTTAGAAAATTTAGCAGTAGCAGCAGAGTTTTTAAACATTGGATCTTTCAATTCAGTCTCTAAGTAGGTTAAAGCAGCAGCTGTACTTGTACTTAAAACCTCAGCAGCAAGAAAAACTTTCATCTTCTCATTATGAAAAAAATATGCCGATTTCGTACTTTACATGCACAGTGTAATTCTTCGCTGTATTGTTTGTCGTTTAAGTTTTTTATATGTACCCAATTTATGACTTCCTTATTATCATAAATAAAAGGGCCTTTTAGAGCTAAATAATTTCTAATCAATTTCAATATATGACACGCGTTAAAAAAACAATAAACCGGTTCATTAGTCGCAGGATGTGGAAAGTACGGACGGAAAGTTTCTTTATTCGTAAAATCAAAATTTGCTCCTAAAAGTTTGCACGACTTTTGATTTGATTCATCGCCGTCAAAAGTTGTACTAACAACATTGATTCCACGTTCATGGGTTTCAAGAAAATAAAAAAAATGTCTTGCGATTCCTGCGAAAATTTAGACTGAATTTTTATTCTGAAAATAAATTTAAAGAGAAAATTGACAAAGATTTCGAAATATTTTCAATTATTTTCTAAAGTTCCGAAAAAGAATGGGAAAGATTTTCAAGCAAAGTCTTTTCATTAGAAAGATAATGATAGAACAAAATCTAACAGTTCAAAAGATTTCCAAAATTGTCAAAACAGAATCTGGAAGATTTGAAGGCAAGATTTTTAATTTTTCAGAATTTCAAGAAAAATATTAGAAGAATTCAAAGAATTTTAAAAGATATTTAGAAGGTTTGAATATTTTTAAAATGGTTAAAAAATAATTTGAAATCTGAAAAAATGTCGAAGCTTTTTTAGAAGTTGAATACTTTTTATTTTGAAAAATTAATTTTTAAAGAAAATTTGAAAAAGTTTTAGAATATGATAATTTCAAAATATTTCTACAAATTTGTAAAATATCTGGAAGATTTAAGGGCAATTTTTTTTATTTTTAAAGATTTTTCAAAATTTTAGGAATATTTCGAGTCAGTTTAAAAGACATTTATCTTCCAAACTTCTAAAAGTCCTAAATATCATTCAAACTGACTCGAACTTTTCCTCAAATTTTTCAAAATCCTGAACAAATAAACTTAAAAAAGAAATGTTTGTTCGAGATTTTTCTTTCGTATTGTAAATTATTTATCCCTAAAAAATTATCCTTTTTGGATTAAAACATAATCTGTTTCTGTTGAGGATTCTACTATTTCGTTGAAAATTCATCTTTTTTGGTAGAATATTCATCTATTTCATTAAAAATGCATATTTTCGTGATGAAAAATGGATCTGTTTAAAATGCAACTGGTAAAAATTATTTTTGTTGTTGTTGGGAATTCAGCTATTTTGTTAAAAATTTGTCTTTTTTTGCATGAATTGAACTATTTTTTATTTAAAATTAAAATATTTTTTTGTTGAAATATCATTTATGTTATCTAAATAATATATTCAATAATATAATAATAATAATAATCCATGGAACGAAGATCTTCAACACTTTGAAACACAAAATTTAATGATTTCCATTTATGAAATATAACATAGAATTCAAGTATCTGTTAATTGCTAAAGTTTTCCTAATTTTTTAATTGCAAATATTAAGGGGAAGTGACAAAAAATGTCACATTTGAACGCATAATAGAACTGACAAAAATTTAAGATTTATTCATGTAAAATTTTATTATTAAATTTGCAGTTAAAATAATTCATTTTCAATCAAGAAAAATGGGATTTTCAAAAAAATAGTTAAATTTTCAACCAAACTGATGAATCTTTGATAACAAAAATTAATTCTCAACAAAAAGTGTAATAGTTGATATTTCCATCACAAAATATTTGAATTTTTTATAAAAAACTGTTACATTTAACCAACACATACGAATTTTCAACAAAAGAGTTGAATTGTCAACCATGAAATATTTTTTAATCAATAAAGAAAAAAAATCTCATCCAAAATATTGAGTTCTTAGGTCATAAAGTGAATTTTCAACTGAAAAAGATAAATTTTCTAGCAAAAAAATAGAATAGTTTAATTTTAAGTTACAGAAATATGTTTTTAACCATATACAATAAATTTACAAACAAACAGATGAATTTTGAACCAAAAAGATTAAATGTCTATAAATTTTTGTTTAATGTCGACAAAAATTGAAATAGTTCAATTTTTGGTTAAAAAAATTTATTTTCAATTAAAAAAAAAACTAATTTTCAGCAAAAGAAATGAAATTTCAACCAAGAAGAGTAACCTTTTTACCAAAAAAAGAATCATTTTTAATAAAACACATGAATTTTAAACAAAATATTTTAATTTTTAATGGAATTTTCAAACTTATAGTTGAATTTTCAACCAAAAAAGTGAATTTTAAACTGAAGAAGATTAATGTTCAACCAAACATGGAATAGTTAAATTTGCAGTAAAATAAATTCATTTTTAACAAAAAAAAAACCACAACAAATTTTCAACCAATTAGTTAAATTTTTAAGCAAAGAAATTAATTTTTAACTAAAATAATGAATCTTCAATAAACAAAAAAAATTAATTTTTAACCCAATTGTTGAATTTGCAACTCGAAAAATGAATTTTCTACCAAAAAAATTTTTTCAATAAAATCGATAAATTTTCAACAAAATAGATACATTTTCAACCAAAGAAATGAATTTTGAAAAAGATCAATTTTCGACAAAAAATGGAATAGTTAAATTTTCAGTTAAAAAAATTATTTTTCAATCTAAAAAAAATAATTTTCAATCAACGAAATGGATTTTCATCGAAAAAGATTAATATTCTACCGAAAAGATAAATTTTTAACAAAATACATGAATTTTCAACCAAAGTTTGAATTTTTAAAGGAATTTTCGAACTAATAGTTAAATTTTCCACCAAAGAAATTAATTTTTAACCAAAAACGGGAATTAGTCACCAAGAAGATTAATATTCTACAAAAAACGACAAATTTTCAACAAAATACAGAAATATATAACCGAATAGCTACATTTTCAAATAAAGAAAATACATTTTAAACGAAATATGGAATAGTTAAATTGTTAGTTTGAAAAATTAATTTTCAACAAAATAGTTAAATTTTTAAGCAAAGAAATTCATTTTTCACTGAAATAATGAATCTTCAACCAAAAAAATGAATTTTTAACCTAATAGTTGAATTTTTTACCCAAAAAAAGACTAATTTTTAACAAAATAGATGAATTTTCAAAAACACAGTTCAATTTTCGACCAAACAGATGAATTTTCAACCAAGAAGATTAAGTTTCTATCAGAAAAGATATAAATTTAAAGTAAAGTGTAAAGTTGTGAAGTGAAATTTGTCATATTACAGGATCAATATGTAAAGAGAAGCTCAAATTTTTAATAGAACCAATAAAGATACATTTTCAACCAAGAAGGATGACTTTTCTTCCATAAAAGATGAATTTTCAATCCAAAAGGATGAACTTCCAACAGCATAGTTGACGTTTCCAAAAATAATTAGTTCTTTTAACAAAATAGTTTAATTTTCTGCATACAAAGATGCATTTTCAATCAAATTGTCCAATTTTAAAATGAAAAAGATGATTCTTATACCAGGAAAGATGCATTATCAACCAAAGAGTAAAGTTTTTAATCTAAAAAGACGAATTTTTTTGAAAACAATGGACTTTTAAATCGGAAAAGATGTATTTTAAACAAAAAATATCATTTTTATTCAAGAAAGATGAATTTTTAACAAGATAGTTGAATTCTCAATCGAAAAGTTGAATTTTCAACAAACAAGATTAATTTTCTACCCAAAAACACGACTTTTCAAAAAAATTGTTAAAGTTTCAACCAAGAAGATGAATTTTCGACGAAGAAGATTAATGTTTGATCAGAAAAGACGAATTTACAGCTTATACAATATAAAGGATAAAATTTTAACCAAACATGGAATAGTTAAATTGATTTCAAATAATTCAATAATTTTGGAAAATACAAAAGATTTCACAAAGATTTGGGAAAGATTTCACAAATATTTCAAAATATTTGACAAGAATTTCAAAAGATTTCACAAAAATTCCAGACTACAAGGATTTCAAACATTCAAAAAAGGCGTGACCACTAGGTTTAAGAAATTTCACAGATATTTTTTAAAGATTTTGAATATTTCATAAAAATTTCATGGATTTCAAAGGTTTGAAAAAGGCGCCTATGCCAGATGTCAAAGATTTCAAAAAGATTTCGAAAATTTCACAAAGTTTTTAAAATTTTCAGAAGACTTTAAGGATTTTCAAGATTTTAAAGAAGGATTACTAAGACTTTGAAACATTTTGATCATTTGAAACAATTTCAAATTTTTTTAGAAAATTTTCAAAGATTTTAAATATTTTAATTATTTTAAATGAATACAAAGGATTTCAAGAATATTTCACAAAGATTTCCTAAAAATTTCGTTAAATTTTCAAGAGAATACAAGAATTTCAAAAATTTCAAAAAGGGTACAGTACATCAGAATTCAAAGATTTTAAACTATTTCAAATTTTTTTTGAAAGTTTTAAAAGATTTTAAATTTTCCACTCATTTCATACGAATCAAAAAGATTGAGGGAAGATTTCACAAATATTTCAAAGAATTCTTGAGAATTTCAAAAGATTTCAAGAATGTCAAGATCTCAAAAAGGGTACAAACATTTTGAACATTTCCAAAAAAAATCAAAATATTTTTAAAAATTTCACAAAGTTTTAAAAAATTTCAAAGGTATAAATGATTTCAAGGAGTTCAAAGATTTTACAAAAATTTTGAAAGATTCCAAAAGATTTTAAAAATATTTTCAGTACTTCAAAAGATTTCAATGAATTCACAAAGATTTAAAAGATTCCACAAAGATTTCAATAAATTTGAGAAGATTTTAAACGAGCACAAAAGATTTCACAAATATTTTAAAGATTTCATAAAGAGTTCAAAATATATCAGAAAATTTCACATAGATTAAAAATTTTTTAAAGATTTTAAACTATTTCAAAAATTGTCATCAAATTTGAGAAGATTTCAAACGAACACAAAAGATTTCACAAAAAAAAGATTAAAGGAAGATTTCACAAATATTTCAAAAAATTTCACAAAGATTTAAAAAATTTCAAAGATATATAGGATTTCAAGGCTTTTAAAGATTTTACAAATATTTTAAAAGAATCCAAAAGATTTCACAAAAATTTCAAGTACTTCAACAAATGTTATAGATTTGGAACGATTTCAAAAGTTTCCATCAATTTTGAGAAGATTTCAAACGATCACAAAAAATTTCACAAAAAAATATTACAGAAAGATTTCACAAATATTTCAAAGATTTCATAAAGAGTTAAAAATATTTCTAAAAATTTCACAAAGATTTAAAAAATTTCAAAGATATAAAAGATTTCAAGGATTTTAAAGATTTTACAAAAAATTTAAAAGATTTCACAAAGATTTTAAATGCTTTAACGAATTCCCATGGATTCACAAAAGTTTCAATGATTTCACAACGATTTCAACGATTTTCAGAATATTTCAAACTAGCACAAAATATTTCACAAACAAAAATGAAAAGAAGATTTCACATATATTTTAAAGATTTCATGAAGAATTCAAAATATTTCAAAAAATTTCACAAAGATTTCAAATACTTCAACAAATTTCAATGGATTGACAAAGATTTCAAAGATTCCACAAAGATTTCAAAAAATTTGAGAAGATTTCAAACGAGCACAAAAGATTTCACAAACAAAAATTCAAGAAATTTTCACAAATATTTCAAAAAATTTCACAAAAATTTCAAAGATATAAACGATTCCAAGGCTTTCAAAGATTTTAAAAAAATTTAAAAGATTCCAAAAGAGTTCACAAAGATTTCAAATACTTCCAAATATTTCAATGAATTCACAAATGTTTCAAAGATTTCAGCAAATTTCAGAAGATTTCAAACATGCACAAAAGATTTCACAAACAAAAATTAAATAAAGAATTCACAAATATTTTAAAGATTTCCCAAAGAGTTCGAAATATTTAAAAAAATTTCACAAAGATTTTAAAAAATTCAAAAATATGAAAGGATTTAGGGCTTTCAAAGATTTCAAAAAGGGGACAGTACACCAGAATTCAAAGATTTTAAACGATTTCCAATTTTTTGGAAAATTTCAAAAGATTTCATAAAGACTTCAAATTTTCCACTGATTTCAAACGAACAGAAAAGATTGAGGGAAGATTTCACAAATATTTCAAAGATTTCATAAAGAGTTCAAAATATTTGAAAAAATTTCAGAAAAATTTCAAAATGTTTAAATATATCAAAGATTTTAATGCTTTCAGAGACTTCACAAAAAATTTAAGATTCCAAATATTTCACAAAGATTCAGTAAATTTGAGAAAATTTCAAACGAACACAACAGATTCCACAAACAAAGATTAAAGAAAGATTTCACAAAAATTTCAAACAGTTTAAACGATTTAAAAAATGTTCATCACATTTGAGAAGATTTCAAATGAACACAAAAGATTTCAAAAAGATTAAAGAAAGATTTCACGAATATTTCAAAAAATTTCACAAAGATTTCAAAAATTTCAAAAATTTCAAAGGTATAAAAGATTTCAAAAATTTCAAAGATATAAAAGATTTCAAGGCTTTTGAAGATTTTACAAGAAATTCAAAAGAATCCAAAAAATTTCACAAAGATTTCAAAAATTTCAAAGATTATAAGCGATTTCGGAAATTTCCATCAAATTTGAGAAGATTTTAAACATTTCAAAGATTTTAAACGATTTCAAAAGTTTCCATAAAATTTAGAAACATTTCATACGAACATAAAAGATATCACAAACGAAGATCAAAGAAAGATTTCACAATTATTTAAAAAATTTTGAAAAATGTTTCAAATGAGCACAAAAGATTTCAGGAACAAAAATAAAAGAAGGATTTCACAAACAGATATTAAAGAATGATTTCAAAAATATTTCAAAAAATTTCACAAAGATTTCAAAAATTTCAAAGTTATAAAATATTTCAAGGCTTTCAAAGATTTTACAACAATTTTAAAAGATTCCAAAAAATTTTAAATACTTCAACATATTTCAATGGATTCACAAAGATTACAAAGATTTCACAAAAATGTCAACAAATTCGAGGAGACTTTACAAATTTCAAAGATATAAAAGATTTCAAAGCTTTCACAGATATTACAAAAATTTTAAAAGATTCCAAAAGATTTCAAAAAGATTTTAAATACTTCAAACGATTTCAATGAATTCACAAAGACTCAAAAGATTTCACAAACATTTCAACAAATTTGTGAAGATTTTAAACAAGCACAAAAGATTCACAAATATTTTAAAGAAAAGAAAGCTTTCACGAATATTTCAAAGATTTCCTACAGAGTTTGAAATATTTTCAAAAATTTCACATAGATTTCCAAATATTTAAAGATTTTAAACGAATATAATATATAATATATATATAATAATATTATATATATGTATAATAATAATAATTCGTGTATTATAATAATTATATATTGAATAATTGTATTGAATTGTATATATGGTTGTATCTCTTTGTTTGAAAATTTAACTTTTTTTTAAATTCGTGTTTTGTTTTTTTGTTAAAAATTATTTCTTTTATCCGTAAATTTAACTATTCTATTTTTAGTTGGAAAAGTATGTTTTATAAGTTTAAAAACGAATTATATGGTAGAAAATGCAAGTATTTGTCTGAAAATTGGTCCTTTTTGGATAAAAAATCAATTACATGGTTTAAAGTTATATTTCTTCTTAAAATGTTATTTATTTTTTTTTTTTGTTAGAAATTAAAATACTTGATTGAAAATTAAACTGTTTCTGTTAAAATGTATCTATTTGGTAGAAAATTTACTCCTTTGTTAAAAAATTATATTTTCGGGTTGAAAATTCTATTGTTTTGTAGATAATTCGTCTTTTTTTATAAGAAATTAATCTCTTCAGTGGAAAATTGATCTTTTTGTTTCAAATAAGTTGGTTAAAATTTTTCTTTTTTGGTTGAAAATTTAACAATTTGGTTGAAATTTGAACTAGTTTATTAAACATTTATTTTTTAAAGATTCAGCTTTTTGTTTGAAAATTTAACTCTTTTTAAATTCGTTTATTCATTTGGTATAAAATGTATGTATTTGTCTGAAAATTGGTCCTTTTTGGATACAAAATCGATTACTTGGTTTAAAGTTATATTTCCCTTTAAAAAATTTATTTATTTTTTCGTTAAAAATTCAACTATTTTTATGAAAATTTATCTATTTGGTAGAAAATTAACTCCTTTGTTAAAAATCATATTTTCAGGATGAAAATTCCACTGTTTTGTAGATGTGGATAATTCGTATTTTTGGCTTGAAAATTTAAAAATGTTGTTAAAAATTGATGTATTTTGCTGAAAGTACGTCTTTTTTGGTAAAAAATTAGTCTCTTTAGTGTAAAATTAATCTTTTTGTTTTAAAATGTAATAAGTTGGTTAAAAATTTATCTGTTTTGGTTCAAAATTCAACTATTTGGTTGCAATTTGAACTATTTTTTAAACACTCATTTTTTAAATATTCACCTTTTTGTTTGAAAATTTAACTCTTTTTAAATTCGTGTTTTTTTTTGTTTTGTTAAAAATCATTTCTTTTATCTGTGAATTTAACTATTCCATTTTCAGTTGAAAATGTATCTTCAAGAAGTTTAAAAATGAACTATTTGGTAGAAAATGCATGTATTTGTCTGAAAATTGGTCCTTTTTGGATAAAAAATCAATTACTTGGTTCAACATTATATTTCTTTTAAAAAAATTCATTTTCTTCGTTAAAAATTCAATCATATTTATGAAAATTAATCTTTTTGTTTCAAAAATTAATAAGTTGGTAAAAACTGTATCTTTTTTGGTTGAAAATTCAACAAATTGGTTGAAATTTGAACTAGTTTATTAAACATTCATTTTTTAAAGATTCACATTTTTTTTCAAAATTTAACTTTTTTTAAATTCGTGTTTTTTTTCTAAATTATTTCTTTTATCTGTAAATTTAACTATTCTATTTTTAGTTAAAAATGCATCTTTTATCAGTTTAAGAATGAACTATGTGGTAGAAAATGCAAGTATTTGTCTGAAAATTGTTCCTTTTTGGATGAAAACTCAATTACTTGGTTTAGAGTTATATTTCTTCTTAAAAAATTTTGTTTGTTTGTTAAAAATGAACAATTTGGTTAAAAATTCAACTGTTTTTATTAAAATTGATCTATTTGGTAACAAATTAACTGCTTTGTTAAAAAATTATATTTTCGGGTTGAAAATTTCACTTTTTTATAGATAATTCGTCTTTTTTGGTAAAACATTAATCTCTTTGTTGAAAAATTAATTTTTTTCGTTGAAAATTTAACTATTTCGTTAAAAATTCACCTTTTTCATTGAAAATTCAGCTATTTCGTTGAAAGTTGAACTAATTAGTGAACAACCATTTTTCTAAAGATTCACCTCTTTGGTGATAATTTTAACTTCGTTTTGAAAATTCGTATTTTTTTATAAAGATTATATCTCCTATCTGCAAATCTAACTATTTCATTTTTGGTTGTTAATTTATCTTTTTTAAGTTTAAAAATTAACTATTCAGTAGAAAATTCGTGTATTTTGTTAAAAGTTCGTTTTTTGGGTCAGAAACTTAATCTTCTTTGTTTAAAAGCTTCAACGAAAGCTCGAAAATTCAACTGTTTTGTTAAAAGTTCGTCCTTTTGGATTGAAAATTTATCTGTTATCGTAAAAAAGTAATCTTTCTTGGTTGAAAATTCATCTTTCCTGGTTGAAAGTTCAACTATTTAGTTTTTAATGCAACTGTTTGGTTAAAAATTAAGGTTGGTAATGCTGAAAATTCGTCTTTTTGTGTTGAAAATTCATCCCTTTCGGTAGAATTTTTTTGGGTTGGAAATTCAACTATTCTGTTAAAATTGTTATAGATTTCGACTTGACATCTTAGAAATTTAAAGTGTTTCATATTCAATTCAGTATGGTATTTAAATTAAATTAATGTGGAGGAAATAGGGAAAACAGGGGAATAATAGCTATTATTCCCCTATTTTCATGAAAAAATCCCCCTATTTCCCCCCTGTCAACGAGTTGTAACAAGAGGTGGGGGGGGGGGGGTGTCAAAAATCTTTCAAATTTGTTAACATATCTTATGGACGGTCCCTAAACTACGACTGCACCGGTTTGAAATGCCAAATCTGAAGAGGTATATGTAGAAAGATCCGGGCGTGGGCGATTATGCATATTATCGACACACCCATAAATATCGCTCGCGCCATGCGTTATCGCGAATTCGCCTAATGATAATAACAATATAACTATACGACGAAGATACCGGGATACCAGCACCGATTTACACGCCGCTACGATATCTCGACTGAGAACAATCGGAGAACCTGAGGGCCTTGTTATCCGGCTCCTTATACGAAAAATTATGCCACCCCAAGACCCATTCGGGGACTCGTCTTATTTTTTTTATTATGTTTTTTTTTTTTTACTTTCACATCGCCTTTTTCGAAGCATCTGACATTATTCTTTTATTCAATAATCGGCGAATTAGTCTTCGCATTTCCAATGCCCGGCGGCTCGTAAAAATATACTGTGTTATCTTTCACTTTCTCACTTGCAAGGGATTATTTATTACATATTTATGTATAGCGTTTATTGAAATTATTTTAAAAAATTTTAAACGATTTTCACGGTAAGTTCAAAAAGTAGGGGTGCTGATAAACGTTGAAGCCTTTATTTATTTGAATTTGAAATTAAAAAATTAAAAATTTGCATAAAAATTTGTAACAGTTTTTCGAGTGTGAGAAAAATTGCCAATAGAATCCAAATAAGGGGCTGTCCATAAACTACGTAACCAATTTTTGGAGTATTTCGCCCCCCCCCCCATCTCCCTCGTTGACGACCGTAGTATTATATATTATATATTATTATATATATATTATATCTTATCATATATTATTAAGTTAGCATTTAAGTGGAGAAATAAGAAAAAGGGAAAAACTGTGAAGCCTGCGATAAATAATAAGGAATTTTGATAATTTATAGCTTAAGAAAAACATTTTAAATAAAAATTTAGCTTCATTTTTAATACTCGAAAAATTTTATGACACTATTATGACATTTTTTTTTAAATTTTTGACACTATTTATACTATTTTTTATCTCTAAAGTGAGTGCGAGCCTGTATGTTCTAAATATATGTGCGCACCATCTTTAAATGTGAAATTGTTTAAAGTTTAAAATTTGTTCACACATGCAATAATTTCTTATTGTTAAAAATTTGTCTTTTTTTGCGAGAAAATCAATTTTTTGGTTAAAAATCAAATTGTTCAGTTGAAAATAATATGTTTTAGATGAGGATTTCAGTACTTTGCTAAAAATTTGTCTTTGTTGGTTAAATCCAACTGTATTTTTATTTTTGACTGAAAATTTTTTTTCTCTTGAAATGTCAACTATTACATTTTTTGTTGAAAATTCGTCTTTTTAGATTAAAAATTATTATTTTTTTAACTGAAAATTTAACTATTTTGTTGAAAATTCAACCGATTGTTTTTCAAATAACTTTTTAGTTGAAAATTCATATTTTTGGGTTAAAAGTTCAACTGTTCTTATAG
>JAABKJ010075445.1:15871845-15907403 GCA_011634705.1 Andricus grossulariae | reverse complement strand
CAAATTATAATTTGAAGAAAATATTATTTTTATTACAAATTAAACATTCCGAAAGTTTCGAAATATCTTTCAAGGTGACTCGAGTTATTCCTAAAATAGTTTAAAAATTTTCTGGATACTTTTTGGAAAATTTTGGAATTTTTTTGTAATATTCTAAAGTCTTTTCAAATATTTTCTTGAAATTTATGTAATGAAATTGAGAATCTCTTGAAATATTAAAAAAAAATGTTTAAAAACTTTTAAATATCTTTTTAAATGATTTCAATTTTTCCTAAAATGATGAAAAAAATTCTGCAAAATTACAAAAATTGTCCTTGTATCTTCCAGATTTTTTGTTGATAATTTTGGAAATCTTGTGTCATGTTTTAAAATTGCCTGAAAATATTCTTTTGAAATAAATATTTTAAAATAAAAAACCATTGACAATTTTTCGAGAAATCATAAGACAATTTTTCAATTTTAAATTGTTGCCTTTATTATTGAAGAATCATTCACAATTTTAATCTCCTCTTTAAGAAATAAACTTTTAGAATTAAAATTCCTCATTATCTGAATTTTGTAACTTTTGTCAATTCTTTAATCAAACTGGAGTAATAATTAATTCGAGTCAACAAAAATAATTGTTTAATCAATTTGTTATTATTTTTAATAATATTTTTTTGCCTGGTGGTAGAAAGTTGCGGTTTTTTCTGAAATTTTTTACTATTTGTCTATTTTTCACTTAGAGTGATTATATAATTATTTAGGTTACGCAAAAGTAATTGTTTAAACAAATTATTATTACTAATGACTATCTTCATCCATATGAAGGTCAGATAGTTGCGATTTCTTTCTAGAATTTTTTACTTTTTGCCCACTTTACACTTAGTGAGGAAATAATTAATTCAAGTTATTAAAAATAGTTGTTTAAACAATTCATTATTGTTTATAACAATTCAATTTAAGATCATGGCTAGAACGTTGCGGTTTCTTCTGAAATGCTTAACTTTGATTTGCCTTCTCAGTTATGTACAAATCGTAAATCAACAGAAGAGGTAAACATATTTCAAAACATATTTTCCTTTTTTGTAAATATATTTTCCTGGAGGGGTGAGCTGGTATCAAAATATGTTCAATTTGAAGTTTTTCTTTTACGATTCGCGAAAAACTATTAATATTTAGAAAATATTTCTTGTTGAGGTTCATTTATTATTTCGTCATAACTAAAAAGTCAAATCCAAACTAAACATTTAAAAATAAGCAACTTTCTAACATTACTTTGAATGAATATATTTATAAACAATAATTAATTGTTTGAATGAGCATGTTTGTTAACTTGCACTAATTATTACCCAACTAAGTGAAAAGTGGACAAAAAGTTTACGAGTTGAGAAAAAACCGCAACTTTTTAGCACTTATCTAAAAGAAGATAGTTATAAAATAAACTGTCATTGAGTGAGATTAATTCTTACAATTAACATTCTCACTGAAATTTAAATCGTTATTTGAAACCAAAAG
The DNA here is from genome assembly GCA_011634705.1 of Andricus grossulariae. Taxonomy (NCBI): domain Eukaryota; kingdom Metazoa; phylum Arthropoda; class Insecta; order Hymenoptera; family Cynipidae; genus Andricus; species Andricus grossulariae. The sequence goes on along the minus strand of JAABKJ010075445.1, from coordinate 15,905,906 downwards.
CGACGGGTTGTGGACTCACTCCAGAGCGAGGTGATTGCGTACTGTAGCGATGAATTGAATCTTTTAAGGAAATTGCTCTCATATAAACACAAATAAATTGGATTCTCCTCCAACAAAAAATCAATAACCAAAATTTTCTTTGCACAACGGGGTCTTTGTCCTGAGATAAATTTCAAATTCGTCACGAATTTTTTTCTGGCACTATTCTTTTTAATGAATCAAAGTAAAATTTCCTATTAAAATTTCAATAGCTAGAGTAGCCATGCACAATGAACTATTTATCGTGAGATAAGTGCGAAGTCGTCACAGTAATTTTCTGTAAATTTCATTAACAAATTCTAAGAATTACCAAACAATTTTATTTTTGAAATAAAAATTCGAAATTTGTGTGGAAAGTTTCCAGGAGCCGAAGCCGTTTAACGAAAAAAGTTTTAATGCAATTTTAGAATCCGGCCTCTCAAAGACAACCACATTGAGAACTCATGATGTGCTAACGCACGATTTTCTACTGGAAGAAAAATATAATCCTCTATTTCTTGTTGCAGAATTAAGTTCACAGTCCGAGCGTTTGCCTGATGGCGACCCTAATCCTGATGTTCCTTGTTGCAGACCTTCCTCTGCTTCTTCTTCTAAAATACAATCTACAGAAATAACTCTTCCTCTTGTCAGAACTTATTCTTCAGACAGGTCTCTTTCTCCTGGCGAGGCTCCTCTTCGTGTCAGGTCCAGGTCTCCTCCTGCCAGGCCTCAGTCTTCTACCGACTCCCTTCCTTCGGCCGAGCCTCCACATAGTGATGGGCCCGGATATCTTTTTCTCAGTCAAACTTTTCATCGCATATTTAAATTTGGGTTTAATGAACTTAGATTCATTCGAACTTCTCCCATGAAGAATTCGAGCCGGATATTTAAACTCCTAATATACGATTTTCCTCCCGATAAACCTTTTGGATTGAAAAACAAGCAGAATGCCCTAATACCCATGCCAACCGGAGAACAAATTGCATTATCAACGTCCAATGGTGACCTCTATGCAATATTGGAAAAACATCCAGGTGAAGGAACATTTTTTCGTGGAATATTCAAACCTATTGGGGTGCGGTCAAAACGGGCAAAAATAAACATGTACAGTGGCGAGGTGGAAGAATTGACCCAAGAAGAAATCGAGGAATGTCCATCAGGCAACCAAATCTCAATCTCAAAACAATTTAAAGTATTTCGTGAGTGAACTACAATCGTTTACACCGTTAATAAAAAACAAAGAATAAAAACGAGCTCTCGTTTCACAGATCACGCGCTTTGCGCTCAGTCAGAATGCCTTCGGAACGGGAAACTGTTTATCATGAAAAATGTGCCATAAGTTATTAAATTTTTTTTAAAATCGACAAGAAGTGATAGTAAAAAAATTCAATTATATAAACCGAAAAAGGCCTTCACTGCATTAATATTAAATAAAATATTGTTGAAAATATTATTTTTCGTCAGTTTTCGCATTTTTTCTTACAAAATAATGTTTTTTCTTTCATAAGAAATGACTGATGATTTTTCAATTCTAAAAATCATAGAAACCTTTATTCATCATTCTGATTGTTGGCACCACACCTACCTTTCCTAATTTTCTATATCATGTTGAACTCTATTATATTAAATGTATGTGCTATTAATTTCTGCGTCCTGGACCGAGACTGGTTATTCATATTTCGCAAAATAAAGTATAAATTTTATTCTTCGTCATTATTTTATTTTCGTCATCCTAAGAAATAAACACGAACAATTTTTTTTTGATAATTAAGAAGATTTCCTTTGAAATTTTTTTTTCACATATCAGCGGCTTGTCAAAAAAGAAGTGTGAAACAAATGTGAATATCTTTCTGAGATGAAAAATATTGCCTCTCAACATTTTTTTCGTATCTTGTGCCATTAAGCTCAAAATATGAATTTTAGATTTTCCATGAGAATTTTTCACGGGCAAAGCTCGTACTGGAATTTTTCATCCCTTACAGAAAAAATAGGTTTTTGAACTTGTTCTCGGCTGAACAAACAAAGACTGCTGAACCCTTTTTTGGTAGGCTTATGTATATAATAATTCATAACTTCACCATTTTTCATTTGATTTCTAATTTTTTGTTTTGTTTGAGAGTAGAAAAACACACCTTTTTAATGACAGATTGTTCATTTTATAACAATGAAGAATTACAAAACTATATTCGACAATTCTTCAAAGTTTCTTATTTATTTCCGATTTTTCCAACTTTAAAAACAATTTGATGACATTTTGACTATTCGATCACCCTGATCGAATAGTCAAAATGTCATTCAATTGTTTTTAGGCCGTAGGTCATGAAAATGTGCATCGTATTTCTATATATTTTTTTCAGTTGATTCCTCCTGATGATTATATTTTTAGTCAAGTATATTCTTATTAGGCTTTTCGCCTAAAAATTTTTTTTTTTTAACTGAAAATTAAACCATTTAATTTTTGTTTGAAAGTTCATTTTTTGAAAGAAGAATTCAACAACTTATGTGAAAGTTGAAGCAATTTGTTAAACTGTAATTTTTTACATTATCATCTCAATGAGAAGGTATTGGTTTTATGTGAAAAATGACTTTCGCGTATTCAATCAAATGTCGACGTTCTGAGGCCACCTTAGTCAGAAAAAACGGTTTTTACGAAAGGTGTCTGTCTGTATGTCCGTCTGTCTGTAGTCTGTAGTATCGTGCAGGCACGATAACCTTCGAAAGATTAATCAGATTAGATTGTGCTTTGGCACACTTTTCGAAGGACTAAAAAAAAGAAACAAGTTATTTAACTAGCTATTTTGGATCAAAATTCAAAAAGTGAGCACATTTTGAAAATTTTTGAGACCACTTATTTTCAAAATTTGGAAATTCTATGTACGGTTGTCAGTAGTACTTCAAGAGAAAAACAATTTATTTCTGTGAAATTTTTCGATAAAATTATAATTATCAGAGTTATAGCATGTTCAAAATCTCAAAAAACAAAAGAAAATTAATATTTCAAGCCGAACAACGCATGATATCAAAAAAAAGTCAGGCAAGGAAAAACGTTTTTTTCAAGAGCCCTACCAGATTGTTGAAACAACTTTTTGAATTTTTTCGAAAATTCTAATTTTGATCGCACAAAAAAAATAATTAAAAATTAAAAATTCCATTTTGTGGTCAAACTATGCAATACACAAAAAAAGATAAATATACAAAAATCGTGCAATCAAAAAAGGTCTACAAATTTATCATCAATCACTTTTTGATAGGACGCGTACTTGTTGTTTTATTCTTAAAAAATAACACTTGAAATAAAATTTTTTTAATGTTTTGGAAGACGACACAAGAAAAGAAAAATAACATGCAAACTTGTTTACTCAAAGTGGATGTACAAATTTGTTATTCATAATTTTCAGAAAGGGCGAGTATATTTTGTCAAAGTGGACCCTTGAAAAAGGAGGCCGAAAAACCCTGTTTTTTGAGACGTTTTGCCCTCGAACTATTGCAAAAATTTTTTTAGGACAAAAGTGAACATATCGCTGCATTCGGAAGACTTTACGCTTTCAGATGCTTTTTATTATATATTTCAGATATTTTTTTTGTGCGAGTTGCAATCAAAAAAAGTGAGGGGCCTATACATTTGGAACCGACATTAAGTTTTTCAAATCGAAACAGTTCAATTTTTAATGTCAAAATCTTGAAATTATTTAATTTTATCAGATTCAGAATCGCCCTGTAAAATCAATCAATTATTGTTCAATTTCGAATACACGAACTTAATTCATTTATATTTACAGTTGATTGACTTAAAACATTTTTTGACAACAAATTTCAGTTTCAAAAGATATTAATCCTGTATTGTGTAAGTCTTCAAAACTGCATTTAACATTCTTTTAATTGAAAATGTACCCTTAAAAATGAAGATGTAAAATTAAAAACTTTGATAGTAAAAAATTTTATAATTACACATTATAAACTGAATGATTTCATAATTGAAAAAGTTAAAAACTCAACCTTGCATTTAAAAAAAATTTGAAATTAAACTTATTTTTAATTGCATTATATATCTTGTGATATAAAATGTGTGATTTTTCAAGTGATGACAATTTTCCTTCAAAGGAACAATTAAAATTATATAGTGTTTAATAATTCTGACATTGAAGTATTATAATTATATTCATAGTCAATAAAGTAAACACATTTTAATGTTTTTGAAAATATTGATAAATTCAAAAAAAGTAAGCTTTCTCCGAAGTTTTTTACTTATTTTTAAAGATACTTTTAGACTTCACGTTTTACTTTTATTTTTGATTAAACTAATTTTTCCATTTTTAAAACGCACTAGCTTCTGATTTTTAAGTCTTTTTTTTAGTTCTTTTAGTTTTTTTTCTAGTTTATTTTAGTTTTTTTTCAGTTCTTTTTTTTTAATTGATGCAATTAAGGTCAACATCCCAGTAATCGTGACCTTTGTCCCAGCGATTGTGATGGCAATTTTCTTGTTTTTTATGTGCGTAAATTCGTGAAGAGTAATATAGTTCAAAAAGTCAAATATTTTCAAGCAATTGTTAAGGGGCTTTAGGGGATTCCGAAAAATTGCAAGATAATTGCGAGGTTAAAAAAAATGTACGAAGATTGTTGCGAGATTTTAAATGATTTTGAATGATTGAAAGTGATTTAAAATAATTTCTACCGAATTAGAATACGCTAAGGAATTTCAAAATGTCTCAAATAATTTAGAAAGCTTTTATCGGATTTTAAAGGAATTGAAAAAATTAGACTGATTTCAATGGATATGAAAGGATTTCTAGGGATTTTTAGTATTTACAACTGATATCAAAACATTTGACAAAACTTCAAAGGATTGTATGGGCTGTTGAATGATATTTGAATTCATTAAACAATTTGTATTTGTTCAAACAATTTTTTCCCCCTCGCAAGTCGTGAAAAGTTGTTATCTTTCGGGATAAATAATATAAATTTTAACATGTTTGGTAATTATTGAAACAATTTTTACTTGATTAAGCCATTTTTTCTCCTTAAAATCGTACAATGGAATTATTAATTACATTTTTTGACCCCTCCCCCCAATTCTTCGTTTTTCAGACAAATAAAATCCGTAATGTTTTTTCTTTTTTTTTAACGGTAAACCGTGCCCCCAGCTTTTCAAATCAACATGGGATATGGAAAAAAAGTTTCAATTAATTTTTAATTAATTAATGGAATTAATGACACAATTAACGGATGTTGAGAGTAATATATTTTTTCTCAAGTATAAACAGCAATTTTTATAAACAATTTTCATTTGTATGAACAATTTTCGTCCCTGTTAATCATGAAAAGTTATTCTTTTCTGCAATTATTGACACAATTAACGAATGTTAAGAGTAATATATTCTGTGTAAGATGTTTCGAAATTATTTGAACAATTAAGAATTACTCACTTGCGCCTTTTCATAGGCAAGGTGAAGAAAAGTCTAATTTCTTCGAATCTCTCACACTACGTTGCTTATTATTCAGTATTTCCTTACCTCAAAACGTATACCCTATATTATTTAAAGAAATTAATTCAATTCCTCTAAAGAAAGTTTAGTCCTTTTTTTCAATTACTTCTCTGTTCTGTTTCATTTATATGCTTCAGGGAAGATGTACATGCAAATTATTTTCAATTCACAGATTTCAATTATCTACGGAAGTGATTTAAAGAGAGAAAAAAAGAACTATAGTTTACTTAGAGCCATTGAATTTAATTTTTTAAACAATATATGGTATACATTCTAAGATAAGGAAATACTGAATATTAGGCAACATAGTGCGATTCGAAAAAACTAGACTTTTCTCTACACTGTTAGAAAAATCTGTACTAGATTTAGTATGCATGTAATGGAAGCAAGAATGCACAACATGAAATTAAATTTAGTATATCAGCGTACAGTAACTTTAGTCTATGCATATATTGAATTTAGTATGCACGTGCATAAAATTTAGTATACGCGTATGCTAAATTCAGTATATATGTATACGAAATTTAGTCTAACGCATATACTAAATTCAGCATATGCGTTCCGTTCCACGTGGGTTCCGTCTTCATCATCTGTAAACATGATCAGATGAAAAATTAAATTAAAGAACAAAGTTCTCATTTTAAAATAATCATATGGTTAGGCTACATTGACGTTAATAAATTGATCATATACCTTTTAATGGGGAGACTTCGCAGATCCTCGCAGAGAGAAGCCGAAGCTTTTAGCATTACAAAGAACTCAAACAAATGCTAGGTATGTTAAGCTGGCACAATACTATTGAGGTATAGAGATGTAACCTATTTCATAATTTAGGGCTCATTTCAGGCTAATTTGGGCCCCTATTCCCAAATTTAGGGTTCTATTATTTGAAAAAAATAGTGTTTGCGCTAGCATAACGTTAAGCTGGCCGAACGCTGCTGTAAAACGTACTGAAAATGATTTTACACAAAATTGATCTCATACAATAATAATCTAGGGCTCATTTAGGGCTCTGGGAATATGATAATCAAAATTAAAAAAAAAAAGTTTAAACAATTTTTGTTAATGTTCAAATATTATATTCGGGGAGCCCTGAATGAGCCTTAATGCATGATAAGAAAATAAATATGTTTAATTAATTTTAATAGGATTGTTTAAACAAAAATTGTTTAAAAATTTTTTTTACATTCTCATCTCAATGAGAAGGTATTGGTTTTATGTGCAAAATGACTTTCGCGGATTCAATCGAATATCGACGTTTTGAGGCCCCCTGAGTCAGAAAAAACGGGTTTTACGAAGTTGTCTGTCTGTATGTCTGTCCGTCTGTCTGTATGTCTGTCTGTATGTCTGTCTGTATGTCTGTCTGTATGTCTGTCTGTAGTCTGTAGTATCGTGTAGGCACGATAACTTTCGAAAGATTGATCAGATTCGATTGTGCTTTGGCATTTCAGAAAAATCTTCTCAATTTTTTCCAGATTTAAATCAATCATTTTTCTGAGAAATAATTCCCATTTACTTCGCTCCTGTTTTCGGAAAAAAATTTAATAGGTTTGTGAATGATAGAATTTTGTGGGGTACTTGCAAACTTTTTAGTGACAAAAATGCAATGGGAAAAAAATCGCCAAGACCAAGAAATCGAAATTGAAAATACAGCAAATTTGTTAAATTTTGATTCTGATATTTAATTTAGTAATCTTTATAACTTGTTGATTACACATTTTTCTGAGCACGTGTAGGCTTTTTAAATGTCAAAATATTGTATTAAGGCTTAGACATAAACAAGAAAAAAATGCACAAGACCCACTACTAGTCGAAATTAGAATTATAGTAATTTTTTATTTATTTTTTTATTCATGGGCCTTGTCGATTTTTTTCTAGAGTATTTCTATGCTTACAAATTCCAGACATGCTCAAGAAAATTATGAAACCACAAGTGAAGACGATAATTGTATTGAATAACAAATTCCAAATTTTAAAACACTACTGTAATTGTAATTTCGACTCCTGGGTCTTGCGCGTTTCTTGCTAGTGTATTTCTAAGCCTACAAACTCCAAACATACAAAAAAATTCTAAAATAACAAATGAAAAAATGTATCATGTCAAATACCAAATTTTGAAAAATGACTGTAAATTTCATTTCGACTCCTAGGTCTTGTGGATTTTTTTCTAGCGTATTTCTGTATTTAAAAAGTCCACACATGCTCAGAAAAATCTTTAAACCACAAGATATGAAGATAATTTGACTCAATACCAAACTCAATATTTTAAACACTGGCTGTATTTCCAATTTTGACTCCCGAGTCTTGGCGATTTTTTTTTAGTACATTTTTGTCAATGGAAAATTCTCAAGTACCCTGAAAAATTCTTTTCCTATTTTCAAACCCGTTAAAAAATTGTCTGAAAACGGGGGTGAATTACTTAGGAATTTTTCAGAGCTTTTTTTCGAGCGCGGGTAACTAAGCTGGCATGTCAATTGATTCTAAATTAATTATACTTTTTTAGGATCTCAATACGCTACTTTTTACGACATGGAAGTTTGCCACAGATATGGACTTGCAGCTTAAATGTAATTAATTTAAAAAGAACTAAGAGTCGTGTCGGAAAATTAAAAACACTTCTAGATTCGCCTCCGAAATATCAAGATGCAGTTTTTTTGTTTTGTTATTTTGTTCAAACAATTTTTTAAACAATTACATTATTTTTTATAGTTCTGCAATCTGTCTGTCTGTAGGCACGATAACTTTCAAAAAAATGATCAGATTGGATTGAGCTTTAGCACATTTTTTAAGCCCTAAAAAAAGGGCAAGTTCGTTAGCGAACTATTTTTGATGAAAATTCAAAAAGTTAGACAAATTTCAAAATTTTTGAAATCATTTCTTCGCAACACTTCAAAATTCTTTGTACGGATATTCTTATTATTCAAAAATCTGAACAATTTTTCCTCACGACTTTTTTCGATAAAAAGAATACTATCAGAGTTATAGCATTTTCAAAATCCAAAAAAATAAAGGAAATCACCATTTATAGCCAAACAACGCACGAGATAAAAAAAATCAAGGAAAGTAAAACGTTGCTTTTTGCAAGCCCTACAAGATTATTAAAACAAGTTTTTGAATTTTCTTGAAAAATCAAAAATTCAAATTTTGACCCAATGAAACATATAAAAAATAAAATAAAAAATTCCATTTTTCTTTCACACTATGCAAGATAAGAAAAAAGATTATAAAACGAAAAGTATCCATCCAAGTACGATCTACAAATTCGTTGTTAGTCATTTTTTATAGGACGCGTAGTTTTTGTTTAATTCGTGAAAAATGACATTACAAAATAAACAAAAAATCAAATTGGTACATTTTCATCCTAATAAGAAGGTATTGGTTCTATGTAAAAAAATTTACGTATAGTTCTCTATAAAAAGTTTTCATAAAACATTCACTTTTTGACCAGAAGCGAAATTTTCGATTTTTGGTAACATTTTCAGTAAGTGAAACCAAAACAGCTTCTTGAGCAATTAGGCGTTTTTCTTTGGACTTCAAAAAAGTGTGAGGGTATTGTAATGAAAATGTGTTCCTTAAGGCCGATAGAGCCTTAAGTAATTAAACTTCATTTTTAATCGAAAATAAAAACAAATTTAACAATCACTTACAACGTAGAGGTTTTGTCTATTTTATAATATTTGCAAGTAAATTTCTTGTTTTTATCTAAGCCGAGCACGATGTGCGAGAACCGAAAAAAGCAAAGCGCAAGCAGCCGTGTGCCCTAGGCACGCTCAAACTCGCGAGCGTAGCGAACCGAGCACGAAATTAGGGCATTTGTTGTTCAGCATACATTTGCTGTGTGCCTGTAGATATGGATTTGAAACTAATTTAATTAATTTAGAAAAAACTAAGAGTTGTGTCGGAAAACTGAAGACACCTCTAGAATCTCTAGATTCCTCTCAAAAATATCAAGAAGCGGTTTTTGTTTTGTTATTTTGCTTAAACAATTTTGGAAAAATTGAATTATATTTTATAGTTCTGCCACTGTTATAAACAAAGTAATTTTCGGAATGAAGAATGGACGTATTGTCCATTTTTTATCCATTGAATTCCTCTCGAAAATATATCGATGCAGTTTTTGTTTTTTTTTCTAACCATTTGTTGGACGAAAGATATTTTGTTAATTTTTATTATTCAATGAATATTTAAGCAACAATGAGCAGTAGAATGCTCAAATGAAGTTGAAATTTGTCAAAGGTTCTTCTTTTGGTGAAAAAATATTGCCATAATTTTTCTTTTATAATTCGCATTAAAAAATATTCAGACATTAACAATGGCAGAAACTAATTATTGATTAGAAACGTACATAATTTTTTTTTACAATTTGAGTAAATCATTTACTCAAATCTACTAAGGTCTAGGAAATAAGGTGGGTTGAAAATAAATATTTCTGGAATTCGACATCGCTACAAAGCGGAAAAGTAACGACATTGAAGTTTGCCACAGGTATGGATTTGAAACTAATTTAATGAACTTAAAAGAATTAAGAGTCGTATCGGAAAGCTGAAAACACCTTAAAATTTGTTTCTGAAATATCTATATGCAGTTTTTTTATTTAATCTGTTCTCAAGATTAAATAATTAATCAATAATTGAAGGCGTTTAAAATTGCTAATTTTTAAATTGTTGATAATACTTTTCAAAATTCAACCAACGTAATTTGAATTGCAAACTCCAAGTGTATGAAAGAGAATTATTTAACACTCATAGTCCAAGATAAAAACTCTGTGCTCAAAAATTGTAAACATTCAGGATTGACACCTTTTTTTAATCAGGTATCAATTTCAGTTATTTTCATCTTCATCAATTTTGATTTTATACAATACAGTTTTTAATTTTTTGAATTTCAAATCGTTTGATTTTGAACATTTCTTTTAGAACTATTATTTATTTTTCAAGTTTTCCAAGGAAATATTTTTGGTCAAAATGTTAACTCTTTTGGTTAACACTGCAACTGTTAGGTTGATAATTATTCTGTTTCGGTTCAAAATCCACTTTTTCGTGTTCAAAATTCAACTTCTTTTGTAAAAAATTTGTATTTTTGAATCGAAAACTCAGCAATTTAGTATAAACTAAATTATTTGGTTAAAAGTCAAACAAATTGAACTGTTTCTGATTCAAAATAATTTTTGTTTGTTGAAATATCGACTATTACATTTTTTGTTGAAAACTCATCTTTTTAGGTAAAAATTCAACTTACTGCTTGAAAGTTGGACTACTTTCTTCAAAATTCAATTTTGTTGTTGTTACAAATTCATAATTTTAGTTGAAAATTCATCTCTTCGGTTGAAAATTGAACGGCTTTGTTGAAAATTCATTTTGTGACTTAATATTAATTTTTTAATTGAAAACTTAACTATTTGGTTGAAAATTCAAAGGTTTTGTAAAAAAATCGTCTTTTTTGCTTGAAAATTCCAGAATTAATGATAGTGGAAATAAAAAGAGTATTAGAGTGCACAAACAAAAAAGAAGTTAGAGCAGGAGGGGCTAGAAGTGGGTGGAATGAGGAATGTAAACAGAAGAAGAAGGAAGTGAAAAGGGAATTAAGAAAATGAAGAAAAGCGAAAAGTAGTGAAGAAGAATATAGGATAAAAAGGGAGTATACTGAGTTTTGTAATAAAAAAAGGAGGAAAATAAAACATTTGAAGAAGAAGAGGAGAAGGGTAGGATGAAGGAAGAGGTTTGGAAGGTGGTGAATAGAGAGACAAGAAGAAGGAAAAGAGTAAACCAGGATAATGAGATGGTAGAATGGAAAAAATATTTTATGGAATTACTAGGAGGGGTAGAGAGGAAAGTTAAGAAAGGATGAAAAAAAGGTACGGAAACAGATGAGGAGGAGGACATTAAAAGGAAGGAATTTATCAAGGTATTAGGGATGATGAAAGATGGAAAGGAACCTGCTGTAGACGAGATTCCTAATGAAGTCTGGAAATATGGGGAGACAGAATTAAAGGAATGGGCATGGATAATGTGCAATAGAGTATGGAGAGGAGAGGAGTGGCCAGAGTTATGAAAAGGAGTAGTGATACCAATAGTGAAGAAAGGCAAAGGGGAGGAGGTTAAAGATTATAGAGGAGTTACACTAATGCTAACACTGTATAAAGCTGTAGCGATAAAGAAAAGGTTATGGTGAAAAAGGGGATATGAGAGGGATTAATAAAGAGAGTGTCCGAAAATTTTACAGAAACAAAAAGCAAGAGAAAGGTAGGAGAGCAAGTAGGAGATAGTTTCTGGTTGGTGACAGGAGTAAGGCAAGAATGTCCTCTGAGCCCACTTTTATTTAATAGATTAATACCAGACTTGGAAGAAGAAATGAAGAGAAAAGGGTGGGGAGGATTTAGGATAGGGAATTAAACTATATATACACTGGCATACGCAGAGGATATAGTGTTGATGACAGAGGATGAAGAAAGGATGGTGAGCTTAATTACAGGATTAGAGAAATACTTATATGGAACAGTAGTGCTAACAGACCGAACCTTTTTCAACTGCGCAGGCGTCGCGTAAAGAAGGAGTGACGAAGAGAATAACAGTTTTCTTCCTTACTCCACCATTGCGTGACGCCTGCGTAGTTGCAAAAGTCGCGCTCCGTTAGCATCACTGAGAGGGAAAAAAGTTAAATTTAAATGTAGAAAAGACAAAGATAATGAGGTTTAGAAAATGAGGAGGAAGAAAGATCAAAGAAAGAATGGACGGGGAGATGCAAGGGAATAAAATTAGAAGAAATAAAAGAGTTTCAGTATTTGGGATATACCTTGCAAACAAATGGAGATCACAGAGCACATATAAGAAAAAGGACAAAAAAACCAGCAGCGGTAATGTAACAGATATTGGGAATAGGAAAAAGAAGGTTAAAAAAAATTTGGAGAAGGAGAATGTCGTTATTTGATACGCTGGTATGGCCGGTATTAGGTTATGGAGCAGCGATATGAGGATGGAAAGAAAGGAAAGAGATTGAGAGTTTACAAGAAAGGTATATGAGGTGGACGCTAGCTGTAGACTGGAGGATGCCGGGATATATGGTGAGAGAAGAAGCGCAAATGGATAAATTAAGTACTAAAGCGGGAAATAGGGCATGAAATTTTGAGACGAAGCTAAGCGAAGGAAAGGGAGGGGAGTTAGCGAGAAAGTGTTTGATGGAGGTAGAAGAAAGGAGAGGGAGGGCGATGGAGGTAACGAAATGGGAAGAAGAAAGGAGGGAGTTCTTTAAGGCTAAAGATATAGAAAACGGGACTGGAGTAAACTATGAAAAAGTGGAAAAAAGAGATAGGGAAAGACGATCCACAGAAAGATGGGGGATGATTGAGGAATCAAAATATAATAGATGGTATAAGATGCCAAAAAAGGAAGGAATACCAAAGTATTTAGAAAAGGGATAGGGAGAGAAAAGATGGAACAGAATAGCAAGATTTAGATTGAGAAACGAGGTGAGAGCAGGTATGGCAGCATGTATGGGAAGGATGTAGGAGAAGAATGGAAGATAATGGAAGCTAGCAAGAGAATGTGGTCAAGATTCTAGGGGAGGATGGTTTGGGGGAAGAGTGGATAAAGGAGATAGAGGGTGATAGGGGGCGAATGAGAAAGAATTAAAGAATGGATGCAAAAAAATGACAAAATGGAGGTACAAGAGAAGTAAAGAAAAAAGGAGACGGAATTCGCTTAAATTAGAAGCGTAAAGATTTGTAAGTAATGGTTATGTAATAGCATAAGTAGATTAAGATGCGTTTGCGTTATCGCTCCCTCTCTTGCTTGCACTCTCCCTTTCGATCACTCGCTCACTCGTTTGCTAACACGTCCCAAATTGCGCTATCTTTAAAAATAGAAATAAGGATCTAGATATAAGAATTTCTGTAAATAGATAATAACTGTAAATAGTAAGGATAAGATTTTATAAAATATGTATACGGAAGGATTGGAAAAAATTGAAGTCATGTAAAACCTTATGGGACACATTATGAATAAAGAAGAAAAAGATTCCAAACTATACACCAAAAGATTTAATTGAAGAAAGAGTAGAAGTAATCTTTAATAAATTAAAATTAAATAAATTAAATACTTATTAATAGATGGTAAAAGTTAGAGTGCGATGTTATGCGTCTGAGTAAATAATAACTTATAAATAACGTAAAAGATGTAAAATGACATACTTGAAACCAAATAAAAAGACCTTGCTGATGTTAAGAAGATCCTTTAATCGACGTTTCGAGAGTCAAATGCTCTTCTCGTCAGGAAATAGGAATCCAAGTCACAAGTAAGTTCTTTATTTTTTAATAAAAATTGGAAAAACTAAAATTTCGAAGTAAACAAGATTCATGCTCTTACAAAAATTCCATCTCAAGCTGGTTCTGAAATTTTAATATTTTTACTTTGACAAGTTAAAAAGTAGTGAGGTCCATTAGTATCACGGACACATTAAAAAATTCTTTGAAAATGCGCATGCGCAGCTTTTTCACCAGTGCCTAAAGTAAGCCATCTTCAAACTGCGCATGCGCGAGAATTGTTTCGCACGCAGTCTGCTCAAATAAGGCCCTTTAGGCACCATTTAGAAGCATGAAAAGTTCAAGTTTTGAGGTGGGTGTTGCAAAAAATTAATCTCTAGATGTTATTGTTATCTGTTACCGTAAAAACCTGAATTTCACAAAAACTATTTTGAACTAGATTCGGGTTTTAACGGTGACTGCTCTACAAAAACAGCAAATGTCGCCAAAGTATGAAATCCCAAAAGGGTATAAACGCCAACATTTATCAAACCAAAACGGCGCAAGCGCCAACATTTGGCACAGCAAAAGGGCATAAGCACCAAAGTTTCAAATTCCAAAAGGAGATACGCGCCAATATTTGGCAAAGAAAAAGGACATAAGCGCCAAATTTTGGAAATCAAAAAGGGCATAAGCTTGAACATTTGGCGCAGCAAATGGACATAAGCGCCAACTTTTGGCTTATTAAAAGGGTATAAAAAAGTTCAAAATTCTGAAAGGGCACGAATTAATTAGGTTTTTTTTTTTGAGGAAAATAGTTTCAATAAATATTTTTAAAAAAATTTGAAATGAAATTTTTCAAAATTTTCATTAAAGTTTGATAAGACAAATTTTTTCAAATTTTTTTAAAATTAATTTTGTTAATCAACATTTCTTTCAACAATTTTTTTTACAAAATTAAAAAATATTTGGTACAAAGAGTCTGTTGAAATTCAAATTAACGTCTTAATAGGTCCGAAATTCTTTCTTGTAGTTCCTCGGCGCCTACTTTGACTATTTTTTTAACACATTTTACAAGTTTCAAAAATTAAACATTTTTAAATTACTTTAATATAAATCATTTTTGAATTAAAATAAATTTTAGTTATTTATAATTTATCTAGAAATACTATGAATGAACCGACAACTCATATACAGACAGTTTACTATGAAGCTTTAGAAGATTATTTCTTAGCCTCAAGTCGGGCACGAATAGTTTGAGTTAGACTACAGTTAGTCCAAGAGTTTAAGCGACTCAAGTTCGGAAATTCTCTAATGGTTTGTTTCCACCACTGAGTAATATCCACCGTTCTATCAACTCTTGGCGATTCTAAATATCTTTCAAACTCTTTCATCCAACCACCAGAATAAGCCTGGTCAGCGTATAAGCAATCGAAGTCTAACTTTTCGTCATCACTTATATCACCTTCTGTTCCAACGGGAAGGACGACTAGTTCATTTTGCACCTGCGAATAAAGATTAAAGTCTTCAAATATTTTCTCAAACCCTCTTTTTGCGTCCTTCGCCATTTTTTCGCCACATTTCGTCATTGAAAATGTTTCGAATTTGTGTCTAGGATGCAAAAAAAGGCACCGTGCTATATATCCAGTTAGTTTTCTTGTACTGTTTTAGAAGTTTGTCCAAAGCCGATTGTAAAGCATCTATGAGTTTGATTTCAGTTACAGTTTTCTCCCTTTCCAAATCCAAATTTAGGATTGAATTCTCTATTTTGTCCAGGAGTAAGTTTATTCCTACTACGACTGACTGTAAGGTAACGTAATTTTCTCCAGAAAGAAGTTGTGAGAGTGTTTTGAAGTAACGCAGATATTTTTGAACTTCCGTTAGAAGTCGCCATTCAGACTTCTTGATGGATAATTTTTGCAAACGAGGATTCATTTGACATAATAAATTTAACGACTTCCTCATTCGAGTTGCCGTTTTTATGATATCAGAGGTCGAATACCATCTGGTTGACACGTCTACATTTAGCTACAACATCGTCTCACCTACAGTGACACAGCAGCATTTTAGCTTTTCTCGCAACTGCTCAGATCTTTTTAGTTTCATGAAGAGTTTTCAAAGTTTCGGTATCACTTTGCGTTCCACGTCACCCTCACCATCTTTGGTAGATTCTTCTTCAAATTCAACATCAGCTTCGTTACCGCTTCCGTTCTGCTCTTCACTTCCATCGCCATTCCCTTCACCATTTTCCGTGTTAATTTCATAAGTTACATCATCAACTTCCAGTTATCTAAGCATATCTTGAACAGCTAAATTAAAAATATGGGCAAAGCACCGAAATTGAAGGTCTTGTGAATCACATAGTTAATTAAATTCGCCAGTTGTTCTACAAATGTTGTATTGACGGATGCATTGTCAACTGTTGTTCCTTGAAGTTTTTCGGCTAGTCAGTATTCCTGCAAAACACCCAGCAATAGTTGGGCTGTATCTTTTCCCTTGTGTTTCCCATGAGTTTGAAGAAAATCTATCACTAGTGAATGCAGGACCCACTCATCGTCAAAAAAGTGTCCAGTGATACCACAATAGGACTTATATAGGACTTATTCTGTTTCTCTTTGGAACCTTTGCTTTAGGATTTAAATACTCAAAAACGTTCTCCACATCTTCATCATCGAAAAAATTAAAGGAAAAATATTTTCTTACTGCCAAATCAGTTAACATTAGATTAAATTTTCCTTGTTCGAATTAATTCTAGGGAGAAAATTATTATTTCATTTTTTTGAAATCATATATATTGTCAGAATTTTTTCGTAAATATTTATAAAATTAATTATCCTACATATTTAGCCAAATTAGCTTCAAGTATTCTTCTCGTTAATTATTAGTAACTTTTAAAAATTGTATGTTTTTTTAATTAAAAAATTTTTTATTATAAATTAGAGATCAAGAAAAAAGACAAAATATTCATGTCCAAATCCATTTCAAATCAGGTAAGTTCTATATTTCAAGTTGCAGAATCTCTCAGCGACGAAATATGTTGTTTTTTTAAGATATTAGGTGACACGTATTTTTCCGATTGGAGAAATAAAAAAAGGAAGTTATGTATATTTTAACTCAGACGTCTATTAAGAAGACACTAATCGTTTTATAAATTTCTATGCTTTGTGACCTAATTCAGATATTCCAACTTTTTTCGGATTCTGGTGAATTTTATTGGCCATTTTCGAAACTACTTTCATATTTTCAAAATCCAAAACAAAAATAAAAAAGATTTTCTGGAAAATCCCACCTTTTTAATTTTTTTAAATATTTTTTTTAATGTTCTTGCTTGTATACGAAAGACATTATATCAGTTTTATATCAAGTAAACCATTTTTAAGGCTGGAAGAATTTTTTGTCTTGAAAATATAATTTTCGAATTCTTCTCGTAAACTATGCAAAAGGAAAAAATACTTTTTTTTAGAACTTTTCTAGTTATGCAAACTTTAATCCTGACATTTTTCATATCTTTCGTTGTTTCTGAGAAAAACTGGAAAATTTGATTTTTTTCAATAAAAAAAACACCTGGCCGTAAAAATTGTTTAGTTAGCATAAACGTCAGAAGATGTCTTCCTTGTAAAAGAAAAACAGAAAAAATATATATAAATATATTATATATATAATTAAAGACTAAAGGTTAACAACCACCGCAGGGTCCCACTGGGAGTAACTGTCATCTAAAAAATGACATCGGCTCCCAGTAGGATATGGATATATATATATATATATATATGCTGAAGAAATGCTTAAATACAGTCAAAGTACATTTTTTAATCCTGACAGATTCTTCCGAATGAAAAGGGTCAAAGTTCCGTAGTGATAATCTGAGATCTATGGAGGGTAGACGCACACATTTGTTAAGATTTACGCAAAATTTGCTGTTATAAAACTTTTCCCTTAGCACCATTAACGCTGCTTCATTTCGAAACAAGAAATACTAAACAGTGTTATTTGCCCTAACAAATCGGTAGAGAGTAGTCAAATTTGAAAGTTCATATCTTATGGCCTATAAGGGAAAGATCATTCATATTCTTTCACAATTACTGGAAATTAGGTCAGTTTTTAGGATCGTAAATCGGCATCTACTGAAGATAGAAGGTTTGATTTTAGACACTTTGGTGTAAAATGTGATGGGAACTTTGTCAAAATTATTTGCCTTGAATAAGCATTAGCCTGAATTAGTATAAATTTAGCTGCCTAAAGTAGGTTATTTTACTTGTATAGCTTTTTTCCTTATGCAAACAATTCTTTGAGGGATCTCTAGACCAAAATTCGTAAAATTGAACAGATTATTAGTGAAATTTTACAGAATTGTGTAGCGAAAAGTGAGCCACGAAAGATTAGTAGAAAATTAATAATTCGATTAGTTAAGATATTTCCTGACTCAATAGTGGAAAACTAATTGCTTGGTAAAAAGGAAATTATTTATAACTGTATATAACAATTTAAGAAAATTTATAAACATGGAAAACGTGAAAAATAAGGTTAATCAAACGACGCGATAGTGTTACATTCTTAACTCTATTAAAATAACGAGAAGGTCATATTGTGAAATTTTAAACGTGACGTAGCCTGCCTCAATTTAAAAACATTACCTTTAGATTGTTTGAGCAAAGTTAAGAAAAATAAAAATTTTGTAGAGTCTTTAAATTACAATTAATTGGCTCGGAATTAATTATGCAGGTTCTTTTCAAGTACTACTTTTCCACAGAGTTCTGTTTTTCATTTCCAAAATTTGTTTCGATTGAATATTTTCCTTATTTTCCATAAAAAATTGAAATTATTCAGAAAACGTTGTAAAAATTGTTTGCCTTGAATAATCATCAACCTGAATAAGCATGAATTTCAGTGCCTAAAGAATATTATTTTTATTATATAGCTTTTTTTCCTTATGCCAAAAATACTTTGAGGTATCTCTAAATCATAATTGCTAAAATTTAAATAATAATTACTGAAATTTTACAGATTCGATTAGCAAAAAGTGAACCACTAAAGATAATTAAAAAATTACTCATTTGATTAGTCGAGATTTCTTATAATCCAATAGAGGAAATCAACTAATTGCTTAATAAAAATAAATAAAATTTAGGACTGTATGTGATGATTTTAAAAAGTTATTAAAATGGAAAACGTGAAAGATAGAAAAGTTTAATAAAATGACTAGTTTCTAGACAGGTCGTCCATTTTTATAAAAAAAAAATAATAATTAAATAATATAAGTATTTTTATTACATAAAAGTCTAACATATAGATTTTGCAGTTAATTAAAAATATTTAAAAAAAAAGTTTTTGTAGACAACAAAATGAGAAAATGAGTTTCCGCAAATGTTGTACATACGTAATATTTATTTCTAAAAAACAGTAACTGTTTTTAAACAATAAAAGTGCTTGATGTGTGAATAAATCATTGCCAATAATCCATTTTTTTATTTTTGTATTTGCGACTAGGCTACGTAATAATTATTGTTTATCATTTTATATAATTAATACGTCAGGCTTGATTATCATTTACACAATCAATAAATAATTAAAATAGATTAGATAAATCATTTATGTTGAAATTTGATTTTCTGGAACATTATCAATGTAATACGTTAAGAATACACTTCGTATGTTAAGATTTCAATCACCTTCAATAATTATTGTTTACTGTCTTAAATATGTCATAGTGTACATTTAATTATTACTTGAGCATTTATGCAATTATGTATTGTAATTACCTCAGGCGCGGATCCAGGGAAGGGCTTTAGTGGGGGCCATCCAATAATTCCCCTTCCCCTCCGCTCACAAGGGGGAGGTTAATAATAATTTTAAAGTTACTCCTTCGCTTTGAATATTCATTAAAAATTATATGAATATATTGATCCTTCATGTTATAAACATAATTAACAAATGTTTAAATAGAACCCATGTTTTTATATTTACAATCTGCGTCTTGTATGTCATGGTATAATAAATAATTAACAGGTATAAAATATTCATAAAATTTTTGAAATCAAGCATCATCTATAAAAAAAAATTTTCAAACAGAAAAATTTATGCGTCTATTTACACTCTTTGCGATATTCATATTTTCGGTTCAAATCCAGGCTGAGGCAGACTTTCTTGTTCTTAAAAATTTATTTGTCTGAAGTAATCGTTGTAACGAATCATAATTTGTGTTACTGTTCAATTGTTATTTACATATCAAAATTAGTTTTCATATCTTTTAAAACATTCTCTTAAAACTATATTTTTTACTAAAAAATCACTTTAAATCTTCCTAGGGACCTTACAAAAAATTGTATTATCTTGAAACCTTTCAAACCCCTTAAAAAGCTAAATAATTTTATTTCAAAATCCTCGAAAATCTACATTTTATTTTACTTTTGGAATCTTTACAAATTTTAAATTATTCTTGAAAATTTTCTAAAACTTCTCGATCTCTTAAACTTATTCCAATTTTTTCCTAATTTATAACTGTTCGATTTTCATTTATTCAACAAAATTTGCTTTAGTTTTGAAATATTCTTAAATATTCTGTTTGAATTAATTTTTCAAAATAAAGGTCATTTAAAATTTTTCCAGGAATCTTAAGACAATCTTTTTATTATCTTAAACGTTTCAAAATGCTTAAAAGCTTCAAAATTTCATTTAATAACTTCTAAATATCTCCTCAACTTACTCGAATTTTTTCTGAAAGAATACATTTTTATTTTTGTTGACGCATCCAAATTCAACATTTTCACTTACAAATAAAATTTTTTTCCAATTAGAACAATTAAAATTAAAACTGTAATGTTCAAAGTTTAAGGTTATGTAGCTATCCTAAATCTTAACGATTCAAGGCTTTCTTTTTCAAACTATTCAGTTTCAAATTGTTCAGTTTTGAATATTTAATTTATAATTGTTTATTCGAAATAAACAGTTAAACATTTGTGAATATTGAAAAATTGTTATTCCTACACTGTAAAAAAAATCGATTGAATTTCACATCGCTGGACGATGTAAATAAAAGGACCCTCGTGTGCCAGAGTAAGTTTACGAAATTTTGTAAAAATCTACCTAGCGATGAATTTTGCAATTACAGCTGTTGCGATATTCCAATTCGATCGGTCATTTTACACACGAAAAAGTAAAATTCATTCGGTGAAAAAGTTGTATAAAATAAAAATTAATTGGTGACAGGATTCGAGCCCTCGAAGCTTGAACTTAGCACAATTTCATGGAGATTGAAGATCGGCCGAATAGAGGCTAATGCATTGCAGAATTGAATTGAAAGGTCCAATTCGATAATGGCAGCAAATCGAATACACTAAACAACTAGCTTTATTTAAGAGTTTTTAGTTTAAAAAAAAAGTATATTCCCAGTGGGCACAAAAACATTAACGTCCTAAAAACGTTCTAAAGACGTTCCTAGGACGTTTCTGTCAGTCCAATTGATGTGCTTAAGACGTCCCATGTTCCAAAGACCGTCTTGGGAACATGGGACGTCTTTAGGACATCAATTGGACTGACACAAACGTCCTACGAACGTCTTTAGAACGTTCTTAGGACGGTAATGTTTTTGCGCCCACTGGTTTATTACTTTACAGTATTTGAAAACTTGCAGGAAACTTGCACAAAAATGTTTAAAAAAAGAAAAGAGGTTAGGCATGTTAAAAAAAGAAGACAGCAGACATGTGTACAGAGAGTCAGGTATCTGGTTACGAATTACCAATCTTTTTATTGCTGCAATAAAAATGAGATTTCCAACCAATCCTTTAACAACATGTACTTGATTTTTTAATAATTATTAGTGCAAAAAGCTCATTTCTGCCAAAAATGTCGGTTATCTTTATTTAAAAAACGTATAAACTATATCTTACAAAAAAAACATATTGTCATATTTGAATTTTGTGTTCTGTTTTTCATCAACCCCCAATGTTTTTTTTAATCTCTATAACTTCTGATCTAATTGAGATATTTATCGTTTTATTTTGATTTTGATAGCGCTTATTATCTTCTTCTGTAATCCACAAAAAATATAAAAAGGGAGTAGTCGAGAATGGCGCGGACTCGCGACCTAATGGCGGTAATGCAGCGCTACTGCGCTTGCCCTGATTTTGGTGGTAGCTTTCCGGTACTGAGTCGCAGAAGGCTCATAGGCTCAATGTTATTGGCTAATAACAGCGTCTCTAAGCGCGTCATATATTTGACATTGCACGACGCATCTTATTTTTACTTTAATCTTAACCATACACAGTAATATATTTTGAATAGGATTTACTAAATAGGTGTCTATTACAAAAGGTACTGTATTTAAAAAACAGTCTTCTAATGCAAGTTCTGACATAATTCCTGATAGGGCCGCATAAGATTCCGTCGGGCAAATAATTCAGTTTTCTGTTTCCGATGTTCGCTTGAAAGCCGGATAGATCCAGATAGAAAACCGTTTTTAGACTTAAACAAAAACAGTCTTCTAATGCAAGTTCTGACATAGTTCCTGGTAGGCCGCATAAGATTCCGTTCGGCAAATAATCCAGTTTTCTGTTTCCGATGTTCGCTTCAAAGCCGGATAGATCCAGATAGAAAACGGTTGTTGGACTCAGATGAAAACAGTCTTCTAATTTAAATTCCGACAAAGTTCCGCAAAGGGCCAGATGAAATGTAATTTTCCATATGTCATCCGGATTAAAATCCGGATAAAGTCGCTAGTTTTCCGTTTGAGATTTAACGAACCGAAGGAGATCCAGATAGAGACGGAATAAAATCCGACGTGGGCTATTCGCACCTTTATCCGGGTAAAATATTACTTCTGAATACTTCACTGGTTTGGAAAATCGTACTTCCCTACCGTGGAACTTAAGATTTCTAAGGTCAGGAAGCTTCCTTCTTCTGGCACTGACTGCAAGAGTTCCACTAAGGTGCCCTCATGCTTCCCTGTTACTAGTAACGCCAGGTCATTTACATAGCCTTGAGAGTAAAAACTTAATTCGTTTTAAACACGAATCAGGTCACCAATAACAAGCGCCCACTGGGTGGATGAAAGATCTTCTCCCTGCGGGCATCCTCTTGAATCTTTCAGGCTTCCAGTCAAGGTTTCCACCAGGGTGCATCCCTGTGCGTTTCCTTAATGAGAGGACTCTTGTCCTCATATCCTTTTGTTCATACCTTTTTGTAGGATGTTGACAGCACATTATATTTGTTTAATAGACTTGATTCTGCCCGTTATAGCACCCAACAAATATTATATTGCAAATATTGCAAAAAGTTGTGGCCCTCGAAAAGATAACCCTGTGACTGGTCACAGAAACAATGTAAGTAATATACCTTTCCCTTTCTAACTTCTCACGAAGGGCGAGAAGGCAGCCCTCTTATTAGCCACAGCAATAATGTAGGTCGCATACCTTGCCCTTTCCAACGTCTCGCAGAGGGCGGAAAGGCACCCCTATGATTAGCCACAGCAATAATGTTGGTCAAACCCCTACCCATTTCCAGTGAATCGTGGGGGGCGGGAAGGGACCCCCATTTGAATGGTCATAAAAGTATGTCGTTCAAACCCCTACCCCTTTCCATTATCTCGCGGAGGGCGGATTTTGAATAAGGATCTTTTCGGGAGAATGCTCATTGCAAAATTAAAAATGTTGTGTGCTATTTTGAGTAAAATTAGATATAAAAATAAGAAGTATATGCATTGTCGGTTACGGTATACATAGCACATATTTTAAGCATACCGAAGGAGCCTTAAATCATTGTAGGGTAAGGCCATGTGATTTAAGAGATATTTTTTCAGTTTTGGTTTTTGACGCTTTAGATGGAACATTTTATGTATATATCACACTTTATATTGCTAATTTGGGTCTGAAGAATTATAATTGTAAAGGGCATAAAGATATTAAAATTGTTCTAAATTCTTATTTTTGATAAAAAAAGGTATTCCCTCCTTAAAATTTGAAATCGATTAGTTATTTTTAAGGAGGAAAATCAAATAATTATTATACCTTTTACTTTATGAGTCTATTTTGTGATCAGAGAATTATTTTAAACAATTTCACAAATATTGTTTGTTGCAAACAATTTCTTGCACATTTAATAATTTTAAATAAGCGCTCCAATGCTAACCAATCTAGTTTCCGATGCGAAGCATGTGCAGCGCAAAAAGATACGACTGCAGTAGCGTTTTGTAATCTCAAAATTTCAAGTGTTGACATGTGTTTCGCAAGGTGTTTCGCTTATGCATGCATAGTGGCAAAATCGAGTCTTGCTCTTGGATGCTGCTATCTTCAAATGGTTTGAGCGAGCGAGAGACGGAGGCGATTCAGTATCCGGACAAATCATTCAAGAGAAAGCTCTCATTTTAAACGAGATGATCACGGGCTCGCCAACGTTTTAAGTACGTCAGCAGGAAAAACATGGGAAAAACATTTATTTCAACGTGTAACATAAAAATTTCTTCCTCATTTCCGTTAAAAATTTAGCTTAGCCTTGTCTCCGCATAAGAACAAAAAATCGCAAAACCTTTAAAGAATTATTTTCACTAGGCAGGAGAATCCAACAGAAATGGTTTACACGGCCCTGACTGTTTACGTTCGGAGTACCTCAATTAGAGCTAAAGGTCAGAACTAAAGTCTAACTCAAATTCAGGTTCGACTTACTCACAAAATACATTTGGAAGGGATGTCAATGTCTACCTTTAGTTTGCCTGGTTTGCTCCTTTTCACTTAGAGGAGATTAGCTATTTGTCCCGTTTAGAGGAGGACCGTAATTAAATTGATAAAAGTATTTGTTGTCACTTATTTTACACGTTAATTGATTTTGTGCAATAAATATTCGTCGGAGCAAAAAATGGACCTCGCCGATCCGACAGAAAGGGGGTTGGCGTCCGGACTATGTAGCCTCTCGAGTCTCCGGAAAAAGTTATCCTCCTCTAATCTGGCCAAGTGGTGTAAACGGCCCACGTAAATGTATTGACATTCTATATTATATTACTGTTATTAGAGAACCCCAATTCCTCAAATTGCCAATGCGTCTGTAGTAATAACAAACTTTCACCTCCGTCGACAAACTTTTCAATCTTAAGCTCTCCCAGAAAAATGCTTTTGGGTAGATGTACAACCCAATGGTCTGTCGACTCTCGAGAAGCAATAGAATATCTGTATGAGTTGTCCTCGTCTAGTCCTGACAATTCGCGTCGATGGGAAAGTTAAATTTATAGATGTTGCAGTTCCAACAATTTGCTTTGAAAGTACCTTTGGTGCAAATAATGACGAAAGGCATTATAAAGATGCTACACGGAATGAAACATGAGAGCAGGTAGGGGTAAATTAATGATTGGCCTACCCCTGAAACCGAATGATTCAATTCATCGGGTCGTTTGAATTTTTATAAAATCTCCCTACAATCTTTGGTCGAACATTTCAGTATTTGTGAAATATTTTTCATCTATCCGAAATCTTTGCGAAATATTTGCAATCTGTGTCAAATATTTTAAATCTTTGGGAAATTACTTCAATATTTCTGAAATATTTGGAAATATTTCCGAACTATTTGAAATATTTTTGTAATATTAGCTGATATTTATGAATTTATTGAAATCCTTTGGAAATAATTGAAATCTTCGCGAAATATTCCAAATCTTTGTGAAATATTTGGA
The DNA here is from genome assembly GCA_011634705.1 of Andricus grossulariae. Classification (NCBI taxonomy): domain Eukaryota; kingdom Metazoa; phylum Arthropoda; class Insecta; order Hymenoptera; family Cynipidae; genus Andricus; species Andricus grossulariae. The sequence goes on along the minus strand of JAABKJ010075445.1, from coordinate 15,880,516 downwards.
AAATCATTGAAATCTTCGCGAAATTGTTCTGCAATCCTTGCAAATCTTTGCTAAATATTTGTAAAATGTTTCATAATATCCATGCTATTATTTAAATCTCTGTGAAATCTTTTTAAATGCATTGAAGTCCTTGGCAAATCTTATAAATCTATCCTAAATCTGTGCTAAATATTTGCAATCATTGTGAAATCATTGTAAAATATTTGCAATCTTTGTAAAATCTTTCTGATATTTTTGGAAATCTTTGCGAAATATGTGAAACATTTTTAAAATATCTGAAACTATTCTTGAAATTATTTAAATCTTTGTGAAATCTCTTGGAAGTCATTGAAATCTTTGTGCCGAAAAATTTGACATATATCTGCAATTGTTATGAAATATTTTCTATCTATTCAAAATATTCGCGTAATATTTCAAATCTTTCTGATATGTTTGGAAATCTTTGCAAAATATATAATATATTTTTGAAATGTTTTGTCTTATTTGTTAAATTATCTATTATAAATATTTGCAAAAGCTTTGAAATCTTTAGAAAATCTATTGGAAATGATTGAAATCTTTGTGCACTCTTTGAAATCAGTCTGCAATCTTTATTACATATTTTAAACCTATCTGAAATCCTCGCGAAATGTTTGAAGTCTGTAAAATATTTCTGATATCTTCGGAAATCTTTCTGTTATCTTTGGAAATATTTTCAAAATATTTGAAATATTTTGTAATATTTTTGAAATTATTTAAATCTCTGCAAAATCTTGATAAATCCTTTGGAAATCATCGAAATATTTCTGCACTCTTTTAAATCTATCTGAAATCTGTGCAAAACATACCAAAGAATTTCGAAATCTTTGTGCAATCTTTTAAATCTACCTGAAATCTTTGCCAATTTTTGGAAATGTTTCTGAAATCATTGAAATCTTTAACAAATATTTGGGAATCTTGGCGAAATATTGTAAATATTTTTGAAATGTTTGGTAATATTTGTGAATGTTGTGAAATGTTTTGAAAATCACCGATTATAACGGACAATTTTTAATATTAATGGATAACATTAATTTACTGTTAAATACACATATCCAGTTAATGTGCCAAACTGAGAAAAATGGATTATACGAACTCGATACTACAATTTAAGAATAATAATCCGTATAGAAAGGTATGTTAGCGCGTATAATCTATAATAATTTTCTAATATATGAAGATGTTACAAAATATAATCTCTAGAAGTTAAATTCTTATAATCATCAGGCATTAAATTGCAACATTGCAATTGCAACAAAAAAGGTCATCGAAGAAGGAGCATGTCGCAACTGCCCTGTAATAAAGTATACTGAAGTGAAAGAATATGCTTACGCACAATATATTAAATTTTTATTCTTGTACAGTGTTCCGCCTACTTAAAATCGTTTCGTCATTCTAAGTGAAAAAAGCTTTGCGCGATTTCTTGTTTGCAAAAGTTTTGACAATATCATCAAAATTCATATCGCGAAGTATGTCGCTTTCCAAACTGAGAAGCATTAGATTCGACAAGCGTTCTTGATTAATTGTTGTTCGCAATCTGTTCTTAATTATCTTCAGTCTCGAAAAAGATCTTTCCCCGCTGCAATTCGTCACCATCATCGATAAACACATCCGAAGTACTACTTCTGCATTGCAAAAAGTAGATTGTACATTATTTTGCAAAATTATCCGATAGAGAAAAGTTTCATTCGATTCACCCGTTTTTTATTCGTACTGTTTTGCAAAAGTGGAAAAATGTATTAACTCATTAGCTAAATCTAGTTCTAAATCTTCAGAATAAGAATGTACGAGTTTCTCAGCCTTCAGTTCCAACTGAGAAGATTCCATTGTGGTCATTTCGGCCAAGAAACTGAATCGTTCATTAACGACTTCGTACGCTGAAATTCGTTCATTTAACGAGACGATGAGTTGATCAATGACAGGGCGGAAAGATTCAGTTTGAAATGTCTTTCGGTAATTGTTGCTCAGCATGTGCTTTTCCATCACCTAGGGATCTCGATCCAACACTCACAGATCGAACACGCACACTTTCATACTCTTGTTCATAGAGCAATTCTTTGCCTCCAGCTTCATGTGATTCAAACGCATCAAACAACATCTTTTTGTTCAACGTCATCGCGAATTTCAATCAATGCATTTCGAATGAATTTGTAGCCGGGGACAAGAGCCTTGACAGCATCTTCGCGACATGACCAGCGCGTATCACTCAAATTTTCAGGAGTATAGAACATTTTGTTGGTATTGCAAGCCGACAGATGTTTGATTAATATTTCATACCGCGCCGTCAAAGCAGTGAAAAAAACGAAAAGTTGTTCTACAAAACTGAAAAAAAACTGCAGCGGAACAAGCATTGGCAGTTGATTTTCCAACCAAATTCAATGAGTGAGCGGAGCAAGGGGCAAATATTGCAAAACGGTTTTTCTCCAAAATCACAGCTCGCATACCTTTGTATTTGCCACTCATATTCGGCGCATTGTCATAAGATCGATCACGACAATCATGTTTATCAATCGTTTGTTTCTCGAAAAAATCAAGGAGAGCTTCTGCCATCTCTGCGCCTTTGTGACCACAATTAGGTATGAAAGTCAAAAAACGTTCTACTGGATTAATCAGTTTTCCCCGAGCGCGTCAAGATTCTTCCTAAGACGCGGGAAATTCCCTATAAAATCAGCTTTCTCGGGTATGAAGTAACCTTGTTCTTGAAATCGGCTGGAAAAAGATCGGGCATGATATTTTTATGTATTTTGGCATGGTGAACACGAATCTGACATCAGTTTTCCCTGATCACGTCAGGATTTTCCCCCAAGACATCAAAGGTACCCTATAAAATCAGCTTTATCGGGTATGAAATGTCTCTTGTTATTGAAATTGGCTGGAAAAAGATCACGCATAATATTTTTATGTATCTGGGGATGCTGAACACGAATCTGACATTAATTTCAGCCTAACGCATCAGGATTTTTCCCTAGACACAAAAAATGCCTTATAGAATCAGCTTTGTCGGTATGAAATAACCCTTGTTATTGAGATCGGCTGGAAAAAAATCAGGCATGATATTTTTACGTATTTTGGGACGCTGAATACGAGTATAATATCAGCTTTTCCTGAGCGCGTCAGGATTTTCCCCTAGACACGAAAAACACCCTATAAAATCAGCTTAATCGGGTATGAAATAACCCTTGTTATTGAAATCGGCTGGAAAAAGATTATTAATGATATTTTTATGTATTTTGGGACGCTGAACACGAATCTGACATCATTTTCTCCCGAGCGCATTAAGATTTTGCCCTAGACACAAAAAATACCCTATAAAATCAGCTTTATCGTGTATGAAATAATCCTTGTTATTGAAATCGTCTGGAAAAAGATCAGTTATGAGATTTTTATTTATTTTTGGGCGCTTTACATGAATCTGACGTCAGTTTTTTACCGATCCCGTTAGGATTTTCGCCTAGACATAAAGAATACCCTATAAAATCAGCTTTATCGGGTGTGAAATAACCCTTGTTATTGAGATTGGCTAGAAAAAGATCAGGCAATATATTTTCATGTGTTTTTAGGCGCTTATTACGAATCTGACATCAGTTTTCCCCCAGCGCGTTAGGATTTTCCCTTAGACGCGTAAAATACCCTATAAAATCAGCTTTATCGGGAATGAAATAACCCTTGTTATTGAAATCGACTGGAAAAAGATCAGGCATTACAGTTTCATTTATTTTGGGGCGCTGTACATGAATCTGACATCAGGTTTTACCGAGCGCATCAGGATTTTTCCCTAGACGCGAAAAATTCCATATAAAATCAGCTTTGCGTCGGCTTTAAAGAGATTTTAAGAGAAAAGGGAGAAAGAGAAGAAGAAAACCACTCCATAGATTTTACAGTGATAAACGTGTGCGCAAGACCAGAGAAACAATGTAATAAAATTCTAATTCTAGTATGGAAACTTAGTTAATACTTAGCTAATAAATGATAACTCAGATTCGATTTACCCTTACTAAGACCTGGCTACATTATATTATGATGTCCAATGTAATAAGGCTGACGGTATACCCGCGAGAATTCCGTTCATAGGAAATTTATTGTATCTAGGGGAAAAGCCAGACCTGCTGCGAAAAAACCAAGTTTAGATTCGTATTCAGCACCCGAGAATACCTCAAGATATGATTTGCGGGCCGCCTTTCAGATAAATTCAATACTGAGGGTATTCCATGTATAAAAAAGCTGATTTGCTAGGGACATTTTCGCGTCTAGTGTAAAAGCCTGACGGGGTGAGGGTAAGCTAACGTCATATTCGTATTTAGCGAACCAAAATATATGAAGATATTATACTCCGACCTGTTTACAGGCGGTTTCAAAAACAAGGGCAATTTCATACACGAAAAAGCTGACTTTCTAAGGAATTTTCCGCGTCTAGGGAAAACCCCGATATGACGGCGAGAAATTAGTCTCAGATTCGTGTTCAGCGCCCCAAAATACATAAAAGTACAATGCTTGATATTTTTCCAGACGATTTGAATAACAAGGGTTATTCCATACCCGATAAAGCTGAATTCAAAAGGAATTTTCCGGGTCTAGGGGAAAATACTGACGTGCTCGGGGAAAACTGATGTCATATTCGTGTCCAGCGCCTCAAAATACGTAAAAATGTCATGCCTGATCTGTTTCCAGATGATTTTAATACCAAGGGTAATTTATACCCAAAAAAGTTGATTTACTAGGAAATTTTCTGCATCTAGGGGAAAATCCTGACGTGCTGGGGAAAAACTGATGTCAGATTCGTGTTCAGCGGTCCAAAATACGTATAGGTATCATACTCTGATCTCTCGCACGACCCACTTTTTTTTTGTGGGCCTGTGTTATCAGCATTGTATTTGTCTAAATCATCGGCAGAGCCATTTAGAGCATGGAAAAATCCCAAGGAGAAAACCGCTATCGCATTCATTTTAGGCAAGGCATTTATTGCATTTATTTCTGTAAAAAGTTACGTAATTCATCTTCAGGGACGTGGCTTCCAAACTATATGTTTTTTATCTGTAATGAAAAATGTTCCTTTTTTTGATAATCTTAAATTTTTAAATTATTATGATTTATCTTTTTTATATCTAAGTCTGAAATTATTGACGATTTTTCATTTTTGAATAAATAAAAAACATCCGACTTTCCTGACAAGAAATTATATAATTTTCACCAGATGCATCAATTCACTGACGAAGCATACGATTATTTGAGAAAACTTTTGGTCTGATTATAAATTAATTAAAATCAATTATTTTGGGCTATGAAGACAAAAACACTCTACCAACAACTATTTTACAATTTGTTGTAGTAGCCATTTTACTTTTTGTATTCTTTACATTATTTTTCTTATCTTTTTATTTTGAACCTCGTTTTTATGAGTATTATTTATTTTCACTCTACTTAATGAAGCTAGATGGTCGAATAAAAAAAACGCTCAATTTTTTCCCTATATTTGTTTATTTATAAAAAGAAGGATGGTCGACTTGGGTGGTTATTGGCCTTCTTTATTTCTGGGTCAACAAATTGGGCAACAATTTTTTTAATATCTACTAACAATAATACATCGATTTCACCTTAACCGGATCACCCAGCCACCAGCAGTTTCTCTCCGCCAGCCCCTCCAATGCTGCAAATGCCATCACTTGATAACATAATTTTTGTAGAGATTCTTCGCTTACAAACTTGTATTTGCTCAATAAAATACACTATCAACTTCTTATTAACTACCTCTACTCTTATTTATCATTTTTTGCCTCCTAACCCCCGCCCCTCCCCCTCCTTCTTCATGGTTATTTGAAGGTCAAATTGAAAAAAGCTGATAAAGAAATCCAGATACGTATATATATATATAGGATGTTGGGGTTTCTGAATCTCAATTCGGGGTTTGTTTAACTGCTTTATGTCAATTAGAGGACGTTTCAAGGTCAACTCAATATTACTTAAGGGTTGAGCTGAAAAAAGCCGCGTAATGAATTTTAATCACTGTTTATATATATATTATATATTATGCACCACCAAAACACCAACAAGTTGTAGATGCGTTTCAAAACGATCGAACGCGCAGAGCACCCGACAATGGGTCGGCAAACAATGCCGATCATCCTGAATTCCTTGAATTCCATGAATTCCTTGAATTCCATGAATTCCTTGAATTCCTTGAATTCCATGAATTCCTTGAATTTCATGAATTCCTTGAATTTCATGAATTCCATGAATTCCTTGAATTCCTTGAATTCCACAAATTCCGGGAATTCCATGAAATCCTTGAATTCCGTGAATTCCTTGTGTTTTGAGTTAGTGACGGACATACGTATGGTAGCGAGGGAGTCATGCTCGGTCATATCAAGGTCGTTGAAAAGGAACAAGACAATTTATCACCATTATTCTTAACTCTAAAATACCTTTTGTTGATTGAAGGCGGCATACGAGTCCCCGAGCCTATCCAATGGAGCACTCATTTCGTGCCCAAAAAAAGGTTTTGGTTGTTTTAGAAAATTGCCAGAGATGTAGCCTCCGGAAGCTACGACCACGATCGTTTACCGAATAATCGATCCCAACGCGATCGGAGGTAATTGATCATCCGACTCGTCACTTCTTAAAACACAAGAAGACGATCGAGTCGGAAAATCACAGCACAAGAAATAGAAACCTAAAGAACCACAGACTTTTAATTATAGGACTAAAAATACCTGAACTGTCTCGTAAACAAGCACAATTGACTTTTAATCGTTGCGACCACCGAAAAGTGACCACACTCGCCTACACTTTGATTGAAAACTGAGCCAGCCAGAAGGGAGGGCCCGGGAGTCCACAACAGAGGAACCATCAAGCTGAGTCACCACCCAAACGAAAACGCAGTCCCGGAAAATCATAAACAGAAAAGAAACATGGAGAAGAAGAAGCATTAGGTAAAAACGATTATATTATTAATAAACCCTGAAGTTCACTAAACACACGAACAATAACATCCAACAAATTATAACACCTTGAATTCCAGGAAATCCTTGAATTCCATGAATTCCTTGGATTCCTTGAAATCCATAAATTTCATGAATTCCTTGAAATCAATGAATTTCACTAACTCCATGAATTCCGTGAATTTCTTAAATACAATGAATTCCTTGAATTACGTGAATTTCTTGAATTTCATGAATTCCTTGAATATCTGGAATTCGATGAATCCCTTGTATTCCATAAATACTGTGAAGTCCCCGAATTCCGTGAATTCTTTGAATTTAATGAATTCCTGACATTCCTTGAATTCCTTGATATCCTGTAATACCATGAATACTATGAATCCACGAATTCCCTGAATTCTATGCATTGCATAAATTCCTTGAATCACATGAATTGCATGTTTTTCATGCATCTCATGAATTTCTTAAATGCAATGAATTCCTTATTGCTTGGAATTAAAGGAATTCGTGGAATGCAGTGAATTAAAGGAATGCAATGAATTCGGGGAATTCAATTATCACTTTGAATTCAATGAATACTTTGAATACAATAAATTCCTGCAATACCATGAATACCTGGAATTCAATGAATACTTCGAATACAATGAATTCCCTAAATTCCATGCATTCCTTGAATTCCATGAATTCCTTGAATTCCTTGAATTCCATGCATCCCTTGAATTCCATGAATTCCTTGAATTCCTTGAATTTCATGAATTCCTTGAATTCTACCAATTCCTTGAATTCCAGGTATTCGTTGAATTCCATGAATTCCTTAAATTCCGTGAATTCCTTGAATTACGTGAATTCCTTGAATTCCGTGAATTCCTTGAATTAAATGAATCCCTCGAATTCCATGAATTCATTCAATTCTGTAATTACCTTGAATTTCGTTCATTCTTCGAATTTCGCGAATTTCTTGAATTCCATGAAATCCTTGAATTCCATGAATTCCTTGAACTCCACGAATTCCTTGAATTCTACCAATCCATTGAATTCCTTGAATTCCATGAATTTCTTGAATTCCAGATATTCCTTGAATTCCAGGCACTCCTTGAATTCCATGAATTCCTTGAATTACTTGAATATCTTGAATTCCATGAAATCCTTGAATTGCATGAATCCCTTGAATTTCGTGAATTCCTTGAATTCCATGTATACCTTGAATTCTATGAACGCCTCGAATTCTATGAAACCATTGAATTCTGTGAATTCCGTGAATTCCGTAAATTCCTTGAATTCTATGAATTCCTTGAATTTCATGAATTCCTTGAAATTAATGTATTCTGCGAATTCCGTGAATTCCATAATATTTCATGAATTCCATAATATTCCATGAATTTTTTGAATTCCATGAATTCTTCGAATTCTATGGATTCCCTGAATTATATGGATTCCCTGAATTCCATGAACACCTTGAATTCCATGAAATCCTTCAGATTCATGAATTCCTTGAATTCTGGGAATTCCTTGTATTCCATGAGTGCCTTGAATTCAATGAATCCCTTGAATTCCTTGAATTCCATGAATTCCTCGAATTCTATGGAATACTTGCATTCCATGAATTCCTTGAATTCCATGAATTCCTTTAATACCATGAAGTCCTTGAATTTCATGAATTCCTTGAATTCTACCAATTCCTTGAATTCCAGGTATTCGTTGAATTCCATGAATTCCTT
>JAABKJ010075445.1:15746259-15871745 GCA_011634705.1 Andricus grossulariae | reverse complement strand
GAATTCCGTGAATTCCTTGAATTAAATGAATCCCTCGAATTCCATGAATTCATTCAATTCTGTAATTACCTTGAATTCCGTTCATTCTTCGAATTTCGCGAATTCCTTGAATTCCAAGAATTCCTTGAATTCCATGAATTCATCGAATTCCATGAATACCTTGAATTTCATGAATTCCATGAATCGCTTGAATTCTACTAATTTATCGAATTATTTGAAATCATTGAATTCCATGAATTCCTTGAATTCCATGAATGCCTTGAATACCATGAATTCCTTGAATTCCATGAATTCCTTGAATTCTATGAATGCCTCGAATTCTATGAATACCTTGAATTCTATGTATTCCTTGAATTCTACGAATTTCTTGAATCACATGAATTCCTTTTCTTCGATGAATTCCTCGAATTTCATGAATTCCCTGAATTACTTGAATTTCATGAATTCCTTGAAGTCCATGAATTCCCTGAATTCTATGAATGCCTCGAATTCTATGAATCCCTTGAATTCTATGTATTCCTTGATTTCTATGAATTTCTTGAATTCCATGAATACCTTTTCTTATATGAATTCCTCGAATGCCATGAATTCCATGATTTACTTGAATTTCATGAATTCTGTGAATTCCGTGAATTCCATAATATTCCATGAATTTCTTGAATACAAAGGATTGCTTGAATTCCATGAAATCCTTGAATTCCATGAATTCCTTGAACTCCACGAATTCCTTGAATTCTAACAATCCATTGAATTCCTTGAATTCCATGAATTTCTTGAATTCCAGATATTCCTTGAATTCCAGGCATTCCTTGAATTCCATGAATTCCTTGAATTACTTGAATATCTTGAATTCCATGAAATCCTTGAATTGCATGAATTCCTTACAGAATTCCAGAACTGTTACATATCCTTACAGTAACAGCGTTACAGAACAGTGTGACCTTTATGTTCTGTAATTTTTCTGGCACACGATTGTAACAATGGTATGTATAAATGTTCCCTTTTTGTTATGTAACATTTATAGAACGTTTCCGCTGAGCAGTGTCGTTTTTCCAAAAATTTAATTTTTTTATTTTTAATGTTATTTTTTACAATTCAAACAAAAACTACACAGCTTATCAAAAAGTTATTAATTACAAATTTGTAGATCTTTTTCGATGAGCAACTTTTGTCCTCATTTTTTTCATAGCTTGTGTCGTTTGTCCAAACATTTAATTTTTAATTTAATTTTTTACGATTAAAACCAAAAACCGCATCCTATTCAAAAATAATTAGTAACAAATTTGTAGATATTTTTTGAGTGCACAATTTTTGTCTATTCATCTTTTTTTCGTATCTTGCATAGTTTGACGGCGAAATGGAATTTTTTATTTTTCATTATTCTTTGTGCACTCAAAATTTCAATTTTCAATTTTTCACAAAAAATCAAAGAGTTGCTATGATAATCTTTTAGGGCTTTCAAAAATCAATGTTTTTATTCTTTTGACTTTATTTCATATCGTGCGTTGTTTGGCTTAAAATTTTAATCTTCGTTTTTTATTATTTTTATTTTGAAAATGCTATAACTCTGTGACTTTTCATTTTATCAAAAACAGTCGTAGGGATAAATTGTTCAAATTTTCGAGTACTACAAACATCCGTACATAGAATCATTGAATCTTGAAAAGAAGTGGTCTCAACCATTTTGAAAATGCTCTAACTTTTTGAATTTTCATCCAAAATGGCTGGCCGGCGAACTTGACCTTCAGTTTAGGACACTTGAAGAGTATACCAAAGGCCAATCCTGTTTTTTGGGTTCAGAAGGTCTCAAAACATGGACATTTCACAAAAACGGGGGAGGGGAAGGGGGGGGTCAAATTATACACAATTCTAATACCTTCTCTATTGAGAATGTATTAATTTCACTGCGTTTCAAAAATGTCCTCATACAGCTAGTGTTCAAGATTTCAACGAGAAATTGATTACTTACGCGGTCGGGTGACCTTGAGCTGGTACACAGTCCTGGGTCTCTTTGCGTCCACCTGAACGTCCACTGGACAATTGTGTTCAGGTCGAATGAGGGGTGGCTCAGTAACGTTCCACCCACATCTCAGGTTACCACCCCTGTTATTACGCTCGTGCACTCTAAGAAAATGTCTATCAACAGTAAAATTACGTTTCTTTCAGAATGTGTCCTTTGAAATTAAGCCGATTTCATTTGTCCATCAATAGAATCGTTTCACTTTCTTGGCGGACCGGCCGAACGCAAGCATTACGCTACAGCGTAATGCTAAAGTAATGCTAAAGTAATGCTAAGGTTATATGGCATTATAATTAATAAAAGAAACACAATAAATATGTGAACTGTTGCAATTATAATAATACGTTGAAATTTACGTTAAATGGTCATGCCGTAGTTGCAAAAAGTTTCTTTTTCAGCGTTAAAAAATAAAAAATAAAACAAAGTGCCTATCATTGAAGTCGGGCCCCTGCATGTTGGCAACCCACTTAAAGCCGCCGTTAGCAGACTGTAATGACAGCGACATTATTTTTTTCATTTTTCAACGCTGAAAAAGAAACGTGTTGCAATTACGGCATGGCCATTCAACGTAAATTTAACGTATTATTATAATCCCAGATAACAATACGTGCCGGCACGTGATCGGTCGGACGGGCTGGAGACCAGCCTGCCTGCTAAATGCGTGCGTCAGGCCCGCAGAGTCGGAATGCAACCGAAGGGCGCACAACGGTCCGGCAGACTAGACGCCCGTCGGTCGTGCAAACGACGAGAAACGGCGGGCCTGCGACTTGCCCGACCGCTACAGGCTGATAGTGCGAGTAGATTGAGATCGCAAACGTGCATGCGCGTTTTGGATCAGCTGTTCTGCCGTGTGTAATGGCGTTCACTCGTGAATTTTGGCTCGGATCGAAGACGTGAGTAAAAAGTGCTTTCGTTCGTTTGGTATTTGCTTTTTTGGCGAGTTGCTGGTTCTTAAGTGTTTGCATGCTGTGAAAATTTGTCTTGTTTGGTTGAAAAATGTCGACAACAAATTCGGCCTTTTAGATTTAAAATTCTCCTTTTTTGTGAAGATTTAAGCTGTCTTTTAAAAATTCAATTATTTCGTTGAAAATGCAACTGTTTTTGGTTGAGATGAATCTTTTTTGTCTAAAAATCGATCATTTGGATGTAAATTCATCTTTGTAAGTTGAAAATTCAACAATTTGTTTAAAAATTAAATTATTTTATTGGAAATTAAATTTAAATTCGCTTGAAAATAGATAACTCGGTCAAATTTCCACCAATTATAATTCAAAAAAAAAAATTTTCGAAGCTTAATAAATGAGAAAGTTCAAAATATTTTCGATTGTAGCGTCGTGATTTTTCACCGTCATAAAAGAAGAATCACCAAGAAACAGGGTTTTGACCCTAAAATCAGATTTTTAAGGCATGTTTCGCGAAAAGTATCTGTTTACTGTAAAAAAAGGTACCTTGAAATATTAATTTTTTTTTGTCCTGGAAAACCTGGAAAAGTCATGGAAGTTTTTTTCAAAAAGGCAGACACCCTGCTTTAATTTGTTTGAATGAAAGGCATGTGACATCCGATTCCTACCTTACAAACATTTTGTTTGGACCATACAAATTCCCTGCTCTAAAATTATCTAGCACTTTCGCTTCTGATTTCTTCGAACCATATGTCCTATTTTGAAACTAGCTTGGCCAACTTTTCACGCGGAAAATAATTAAGTTTTCAGAAAATTTAGTCAGAATCTAGGTTTATATGCGAGTATAAATTTCTCCGGAATAATAGTAAGTGTTAAGTAAAATAGGCAGCTGGTAATCGCTGTAAAATTTTAAACGTATTTCCTCATAAAAGCTTCACCTCAGTAAATTGTGAGCAATTTATTGAAGATGTAGCACATAGTTAAATTTACTACTCTTTTAAGGACTAATCTCATAAAAGTCTCTGGTCTTTTCGCCTGAACCATAGCATTTGCTTATAAAAGAGGAAAACTTTTAAAAAATAATCATTTTTCTTCAATGAAGTAATTTCTCTCTTCCTCTAAAAATCAGTTACGACATTATCATCCTTGCTTTATACAACACTGTTCTGAAGAGATCATATTCCTCAACTAGAGTGCCAAAAGTCTGTCAAACCAAAAATAGTCATGCGGCACGTTTCTTTTTCTCGTGGGAAAATAATCTCCTGCTCATCATTTCTTGAGAAACTGGAACGCAAGCATAAAAGTGATGAGTGAAATCCATCACTTTGGAGTTCTACATTGTTTTAATCTTATAGAGTCGTAAACTGAACTGTTTTAGATAATTTGTTTCTTTCATTTTTACATTCTCATATCAATGAGAAGGTATTGGTTTTATGTGAAAAATGACTTTCGCGGATTCAATCAAATGTCGTCCTACTGGGAGCCGATGTCATTTTTTAGATGGCAGTTGCTCCCAGTGGGACCCTGCGGTGGTTGTTAACCTTATTTCTTAATGATATATATATACATATGAAAATAATATACTGAAGGCAAAGCGTATTGTAACGGCTTGCGACTATTTGAGGGATTTATCCTCTTCTATTATTTTCCAATGGGATTGAGAGGGAGTAGTCAGTGTCATGATTTAGTTGGTTAATTTATTGCCTGCGCCATGGTTTCGTTAGTAAATTTCGCAGATTTACTTACTAAATCGACTACGTTCAACTCGCCACATGATTATACCATTGAATCGTGTATCTATCGTATTATGTATATCAGTGTGTAATGTCTATTTAATTATTTATTTATCTAAAATAATACCTGCAAAAAATAATGTTGAAAAAGAAATCTCTAGTTTTTACTGTGAAGTATAGAAATTTTTCAAATTTGCAACTTTATATGTTGTTTCATCAAGAAATTTAATTGATCAATCTCAGTATTTTTGTTTAGAAAACAAAGAGATATATTTCAGTACTATCTAGAAATGTAGATCAAACTTTTTTCAATGTAGTCTAAATTGAGAGAAGATTCACACCTAAAACGAATTTTGACAAAAATATACGTCGGAAGACATTTTTTTCTCATCTTACCCGACTCAAAACTTTCTCGATTGGGGACATCATCACACTCGCGCGCGGGCGAATATTTTTAAAACCCTCATTTTCGGATTCCCGAAGTCAAATTATGTCAACATACGTGTAAGAATAGTTTTAAAAAGTAATCATTGGTGCGTATTTTTTTAACTTTTACATTCACAATATAATTCTAGTTATAACTTACTTTCTCATTCTATATGACAGACAGACATGTAATAGGTGAAGGAAAATTTCCATATAGTCGTTGGAACTCGAACAAAGCGGTTTCAAATATCTCACTGACGCTGCAGGCTCCCAGGTGCAAATAAATGAATGGCCCAGTACAGATTGCCGGAGTCCCCGTACGGGGCATCTGCATTGAACCAGTAATGGGCCAGTACTGGCTTGTAAAGCTCTGCAGTACTGGCGTGCGGTACAGACGCGGTACTGCACACCACCGGTTCTGTACTGGCAAAATGCTGGCGTACGAAAATGCTGGACTAAATTTGAAAAATGATATAAAATCATTGCATTGTTTTTAGGACGCATCTAGGAGACAGACGGTACCTTTGGGACAGCGGTATCCTTGGGACAAACCAATTTAAAAATATAAAATCAAGTATAATCTTTTTGTTGGTGGTTAAATATATTTCTTTTGAATTTAGTCAACTTCGTCTAATGTTTCAACATATAAAAGAAATTTTCGTATCCCTGAAAATTATCAAAATAAATTTTACACGTCTACAAGTAAAAATTTGTGTCTATACGATATTTTAGTGTTTTCTATATTCTAATCATTTATATCTCACAACTTTGAAGTCTTACGATGTAATTTAACACTATTCTGCGATATGTATTGTACATGATCGAATTCGATTATTCAAACTAATATCAAAAGTTACTTTGACAATTGTCATTTGTCAATAAAAAATATAACCTATGGGGCATAATTTTGAAAGTGTTCGCACCCCAAAATAAAAAGTTGTCTGATCGGGCCAAAAATTGGGCCAATAGTATTCCTATTAAATGTTACTTCTCACGCAAAAAATTAATTAATTTCGACAAATATTTGTTTAAGTGGAGGGGGTTCAATTTTTGGGCTTTTGAAGCAAAGCCTTATTTTCAAACATTTGTAACTTTTTTCCTGATACGTAGAACAAAATTGCACTTGATATGTTTTCATAGAGTTTTTTTACCAATTTTCAGATGGTTATACCTGTTTTTGGAAAAAATTAAAATTTCACACTAATTTTTGAAAATCAAAAATAATTTTGACTTTTTTCGAATCGTGACAATTTTTGTGTTTGAAAATAGTTTAAAAAGAAAGTTGATTTTTTTCCTATAAGGCCCCCATTTTTCAGAGTGGAAAATTGATTCGTCTTCGAGTAATCGTATGATAAGTAACCAAATGCCACGATAGCAGAGTGGGTTATGAGACTCGATTTCGTGGCTCTGAAAGTTGGCGGCCATATATGAGAAAAACTCAGCTTTCCTTTTAAACTATTTTCAAACAAAAAAGTGTCAAAATTTGAAAAAAGTCAATTTTATTTTTGATATTCACAAATTATTGTGGAATTTTAATTTTTTCCAAAAACAGGTATACCCATCTGAAACCTGGGAAAAAACTCTATCAAAAAAATATCGAGTGAAATTTTGTTTTACGCATCAGGAAAAAAGTGAAAAATGATTGAAAAAAAGGCTTTGCATCAGAAACCCAAAAATTGTACCCCCTCCACTTTAATAAAGATTTGTCGAAAATAATTAATTTTTGTGTGAGAAGTACCATCCAATAAGACTACAATTGGCCCAATTTTTGGCCCGATCAGACAACTTTTTATTTGTACGTAGTGTTGTGATTCTTAAAATTATAGTGCATTTATTTATAATTTTAAAGGGCATAGTTAATACAAGTCTCAATTCAGATTAATTTATGTCAAATCTGAAACATTACGGAAAAAATTTTCTAATTTTTCAAAAGCTGTCGAACCATTTCATAACCTTTATAACTCCAAAATTGAAAAATTTATTTTTCCAATATAAATGAACAATTTTACAAATTTTCTGTAATACTTTCATAATAAATTTCTTTGACGGTTATTAAACTTATTTATCAAAGATAATTGATTTTAAAAACTTAGTATTTGATGTATAAACAATTAATTGCTGAGAGGTATAGTAAACTTTTGAATATACATATTTTTTTAATTTCAAGCAACGGAAAAACTACATCATTAGATTTATTTTTTATATATTTAAATTTTAGAACCTTACTAACTATTATTAACAATGGTCTTTCTATACGTTTTTTAATAGTTTCCCAAAGGTATTACCATTGTGTCCAATACAAATTTGTGCATAGACCTTTCAAAATTAAAGGTCAAAGCATCGACAACTGTCATTTGGTGATTGTGAATACTCTTTTTTAAAGCTCCTTCGGCTTTAACGACCACATTCTCATCGCGTATCTCGTGCTTCGCACTCGATTTTGTCCGAGGTGCGAACTTTTCTACATTAAGTTCACTCTATTATATAAAATATAGATTATATTTATTTCTGTACCTCGGTATGAGACTGCTTATTCAGATATTACAAAATAATGTACAAATTTTATTTATTATGATTACTTTAATATCTGTTCCTGATTTTGCATTAAATTTTATTCTCAGCTACCCTGAAAATGTATATCATTTCAATCAATTTATATTATTTGAGAAGTTGTTGGCTCCGGAAGCTACGATCATGGTTCTTTAAAGCAAACAATCCCTACGCAACTGGAACGTGTACGTCATCCGCTTCTGCTCCTTCTGCCCTAGAAGGTAAGCAAGAGCGGGAAATTTACGCGAGATAACATCGTGCAACACTGTTCCTTCTTGGTGCGATAGTGCTGCTCTGGGGCAGCGGATACGTATGCTAGACTAACTTCTTTGTAATTAGTAATTAAAAAAAAAATTTCCCAATTATAAATATTTTGGACCAAAGCCGCCTTCCTTAGAGCCTTCTAATTAGCGTGCTGAAATTTCAAAACGATATCTCATTCCGTGTGGACGTAAGTTTACAATGAAAAGTATCGATATAGCTTCCAGTTTTGTTTTATTCGAAAATTTTTTTCTCCAAAATTTCCACCGAAAAAGAGCAGAGCCGTGAACTTTAGTGTCTCTTCTTTCATTTCCCAAATTTTAAGCGCGATATCTTATTTCTTTTGGACGTAAGTTTACAATGAAAAATTGAGCACTAGCTTGGTCACGTGACCCACTCGTCACATGGCCTTATAAGCTTGAAAATTCATCGTTTTGGTTGTAAACAGAACTATTTTCTTAAAAATTTCACTACTTGATGAAAAATTCACGTGCTTTGTTAAAAATTGGTATTTTTTGGAAAAAAATTAATTGGTAAAAAATTTAACTATTTTGTTGAAAAATCGTTGGTTTCAGATGGAAATTTATTTTGTAACTGAAAATGTAAGTACTCAAGTTTAAAATTCTTTATTTTAGCTAAAAATTAATCTCTTCCTTTGAAAGTCAACAACAAATTGATTCTTTCGCTGAAAATTTAACTATAATCTTCAAAACACATTTTTATTGTTTGAGAATTAATTTTTTGCAATGGAAAATTTAACCATTCGATTTATGGTTAAAAGTTGATCTTTTTCAGTTGAAAATTTAACGACATAATTAATTAATTTTTTATTTATTTGAAAATTAAAGCTATTCTCTGGATGATTCGTATTTTTTGTTAAAAATTAATTTTTCTAACAAAAAATTTAATTTTTTTATTTTCGGGTAAAAATTCGTTGAGAATTTAACTATATTGTTAAAAATTAATGTATTTGTTAAAAATCTGTCTTTTTGGAGTAAAATTAGATGTCTTGGTGGAAAATTCAACTGCTTGATTGAAAGTTGAACTACTTGGTTAAAATTTCATTTTATTGGTTTAGGATGTTACTATTTTGTTGAAAACTCTTTTTTTAGGTTAAAAATTAATTTTCTGAAGTAACAATTTTACCACTTTATCTTTTATTGAAAATTCAACTATTTAAGTTTTTATTGAAAAGGTATCGTACATATTGGGTTTGAAAATTAAACTGTTCGGATAAAAGTTTAACTGAATTGTTAAACATTCATATCATTGGAAGAAAATTGAACTATTTTGTTGAAAAAAACTTGTGTGAATAGAAAATGTCAAAGATTTCTGCTAAAAAAATATGTATCCAATCTCTCATTTGTGATCCTTGAAATTGAAGAATGAATCAATATATTTGTTTTTAATATAATTTGAAGAAATCTTAAGTGAAAAACATTACAAATTAAACCATTAAAATATTTTTAAACCAGAGACTTGTTTCATTAGACGTCAAATAATTTCTATTTCAAACCGTTTTAAAATAATAATTATATAATTATTATTTATGCATTAAAGTACAACACTCTTTTTCACAAATTAACAATTTAAAAAGGAAAAAATACAACGGTAAAGTTGTAAATTTAAATGTAGGATGCAGCACTCTGAAATTTCCACTATTCAATCAAATGCATTCTATTTTAAAAAATTCAACTGGTAATGGTTCACTTTTCAATATCTGCTTCATATTCGCTTCTTTATAATAAATATTCCAATATTGCCAAACATTAAAAAAAGATTCTTTTTCATTAAAAAACAATTTAAAATTGAATGAAGGTTGAAAATAGGGTCTGTAGAGTTGCATTTAGATGTTTCAAATTATTTACTTCTAAGGCCAAAGTACAAATCTTTCACTATGGGGAAAATAAATTTCAGAATTTTCACTCTAGCCCTAACCGGTTTAACCAGGCAGTGGAGGAGTCAGGGGAGACCGAGTGACGTCAAGCCATTGTCAAATTTCCCTCTCCGCTCGGTTCAACTGGGAAGTGCACATCTGTTGACGGAGTATCGAAAACCCGACTTGATCTACACCCGATACTGGAGGCTAGGATCCAGTCGGGATCGTGTCGAGTTCGGGAAATATCGCTCGACGGCATCACTAGTAAAAAGAGATTATGGTTATTTCGCGAAAACTGAAGCCAAATTCCCTCTTCACCTATTGTTTGGGTTTCGAGATCAGAGCTGCCAACCGTGGATTGTCGGATTTTGTGCAATAGTTATTCGTGTGTGTGTGTGTGTGTGTGTCTGAGGGGGGGGGTTGTAGAGCGAGTGGGTTTATGATAGCTGACATGAGTAAGAGGGAAAGAATACCTGGAAATGGAGAATGTCGCGTGGTATTCATGCAGTCACGCGTATATTTATATAATTTAAAAAACGGTCTTATAGACCTAACCTAGCAGATTCATATAAATTGAAGATTTCTATTCGAGAATACAAGATATTTAATCAGAAAACTTACGATAGAGTAGAAGAGTCTTCTTAAACATAAGAAAAATTAATAAACTGAAAATTCACGACACATTCATATATAATAATTAATTTTGAAGTGGTGTATATCAACTCGTTGACGAAAATTGACGTGTAATTTGGCAACGTTGCATGAGGACGGCATTTTGTTGGGAAGCCAACCCACTGAATGTTTTGAATGTCACGGGGGTACGAACATGAATGTATATGTAACGCACAATAGTAAAAAAATATAGTAAACTAATGTTTCAACTATATATATATAATTTAAAAAAAAGGTTAAACAACCACCGCAGGGTCCCACTTGGAGCAACTCTTATCTAAAAATGACATCGGCTCCCAGTAAAACCGCGGTAAATCACACTTATGGCCACTTCTCACGACGATGAGATGGGTGGCATGATGAAATTACGACGACAGGCCGAAGAAATCCTCGTGTGTCTTGAGGACACGAAACGGCCCAAGGATGAAAGCTGTCTGTATCCATTTCGCAAATGCCTTGGAATATTTTTGGCACGCGGGAATTACTTTAAGGTTACGAATCAGTGATAGTTTCGCACTTCCGAGAGCACCGATCACAAGGACAATTACTTGAACCGAATATTTTGGGTACAGTCGTTGCAACTCACTTTTAAGGGCTTGATACCTCTCCAACTTTTCCGACAAAGATGGTAATAAAGCACTCTTAGGGCCGCATTATGTCTGTAGAGATACGTCGTTCCCGCTTGAGTGGGACACGCAGATAATATGTGTTCTAGATACTCAGCGTGTGCATGACAGACTCTGCACCTATCGCCGGGAACTTCTTGACGTAAAATTCCATCACGATATACTAAGGTGCAAATGACACCGTCCTGGAATGCGAAAATGAAACCCGCTGTACCTGAATTAAGTCATGATGATCTGTGGAAAACATAAGTTTGCTTCTTCGACGAAGACTGTTTTTCTACATTCCTGTGAAAATTTCCGTGCATTTTCTTGTCGAGTAGCTGTTGGTGGAATTTTTCAACTTCTGCTTTTCAGTTCTGCCAATTTCGCCAAGGAGGAAAACTTGTAACGTTTACTACTTTTATTTCTTGGAAAATAAATTGGTGATAAATGTGACTACTTTATTTGTTGAGACAAGAATTACCATCGTTACTAATATAACCTACGTAGGATTACTAACGGCAACTTGTTGCCGCCCTAAACTGGTTCGTTACTTTTACCATCAAAGTGGCTGTCGCAGCTGATACCATCTCTACCAATAAAGAACTTCTTGTCGCAACTAACCATTTTTTTCAGTGTAATTCAACCTTTTATTCAATCTGACTCCTCTAATCTGCTTCCATTTCAAAATCATTTAATCCGACTCTGCTTCTATTCCAAAATTAGTCTGAATGATACTGCTCTAATTCTGAACAATTCCAAATTTTTCTGTACAATGTTTTTATCCCGTCTGAATACGTTCTCATTATGGATGGTTCCACTTTAATTCCAAATGATTCCGTTTATTGACGTGTCCAAATGAAAAGGTGCTATCTCGACAGAACCAAATAGAAACCCAGGATATCCTAAAGACGTCCTATGTCATGCCATTTGACGTCCTTAAGACATGCTTTGGATCTTTTCATGTCTTTAAAAGGTCCTCAGGACGTCCTCAAGACGTACGCCACAAGACGTCTATGAGACAACTTTAGGATTTGTGTGCCCACTGGGAAAGGTTCCCTACTTCAGAGGGCACTGGTGTTTCCAATACTATTTATATGAGATTTTCAAGCTCCATACTTCGCCAACCTTGATGGCACCTTTCTAGTTCGTCCTGCCGAGACAGAACTTTGTCATTTGTACACGTCGATATTATTTCCGAAAGGTTTATTCCATCAGAATCCGACCTGATTCTATTATTTTGAATCATTTTTTTCCGCTTTAATTTCGAATAATTGTTTTTGTGCAATTTACATTCCGTCTAAATCCACTTCATTCCGAAAGATTTAAGTTATTTGGGATGATTCCATGTTATTCTGAACAATGTTTTCATTACGTTGAAAATCCGTTTTCAGCTTGGATAATTTCGCAATACAACCAAATTATTTGACATTATTTCTGAATACATTTTTTATTCCACCTAAATGAATAATTGTATTGGAAATAGAATCCTTTTGGCAGAGGTTGGATTCATTCGGATTCAGACGGACGTAAATTTTCTTATAAAAGTAAGGCGGTTTACTCAGATTGGATCGGAAAGATCTTTGTTTCCATTCCGCTTGAATAGAAAAGGATGATCTTTTTCCAAAATATTCTGTTAATTGAAACAAAAGTTTGATATAAATCGTAGTTGAACCAATCAAATGTTTTCATATCCTTAAAGTAACAAAATCCTTCGGTTCATCAAACTCAATATTTTCGTAAATTTTCTAATTTGAAACTCTGAAATCATGAAATTTTAATCTTCAAATTAATTAATTTGGAATATTTTTCAAAATGATAAATCCTAATGTGTTATACTTATGATGTTTTTCGTATTCATATAGATGTTTTAGTGAAATAAAAATGTTGCTTCAGATCCGAAACCTTTAGAGTTTCAATAAATATAAAATCTTTATCTACCTATAAATAATCGAATAATTCTCTCCAAGTGGTCTCCTTTAAATAGAATGTATTTTCCAGTTTTTTATTTATGGTGAAGTGCTGATGCTTCCATGACAAATGGTCTAAGTGTCCAGCACTAAGATACCAGTTTATAGATAATTGTATTATACCAGCACGAGATGAAGAGATCCCAGGACTATTGTCAGAACATCCTCCATTCACCAGCAAACGAGGACAAAAAGCCTCACTACTAGTGGAAACTTAAAGTGCCCTCAAAAATTTTCCTCATCCTGCAAACCCTCAATAGCCAGAGGGCCAAAGTCCAGAGGCACATGTCTCGTACACTTAACAGAAATGAAGAATGAACTCTAAAGAAAACTTGTATCACTCGCCATTGAATAGAATGTTTCGATCTCGTGAATCGACCATAAGAATGAGTATGGCCTTCCTTTGGATGAAGATAGAGCCATATTCGAGAGTCTAGACTCAAGAGTCAGTGAAGTCACCACCCACCTACATACAATTTTACTATGACTATACATTTGATACTTTAACCTTAACCTAATGCTTAGCAGTTCAGGGGCTACAAACAAACACTGGTAGCTTTCTGCGAATTACTCAGATTTCTCTTGGGAACGTTTCTTTCATGGCAACATTGAGTGCTCTCGTTTTCAAATTGTGGAGGGGTGGCAACTTTCGTGAATGAAACTGTTTAGAACCAGATTCATTATATTGGATCCAATAAATTATAACAGACAACTATTTTGAAAAGACGAAGGAAAATTCATTCTGCTTTCAAAACAAGATTCCTCTAACAGACATTTACAGACATCTCCGGCAGGTGCAATGAAATCCTTTCTTCACCCTCTCTTCTCTGTTCCCTCGACAACCATTTATGCAACTTTAAAAATTGTTATTATTAAAATTAGCAGAAATGAGATAGATATGGAAAAGAAAAGACTTTAGAGTAACACAGAATATTTGTCGTTTTTATTGCTGGAAATTAAGTACCCCATGTCCCCTATAAATGTCCATAAAAGGTATAATAACATCAAGTATATCAAACTGCATGAAAACCCCTGTAGCCCCTTTCGCTGTAGCATAACGGATTGTGGCATGTATTATGTCAGCACATAAGAGTACATGAGTTTTGTGCAAGAAGTGTAGAGAAAAAAGGGTCGACTCCTCTCATCAGTCAGTTTTGTGGGACCTTGCGGCTTGCATTATAAGCTATATATGGTATAGGGGATGCTGATATTAATATAGCAATGATAAACTGGATAGAATTACCTAACAGATATTATAAACTGTTACACAATTTAAGTGGGGAAAGCTAACCGGTGCTGAATCCAATCAACTAACAATTTACAATCAATCAAGTAAATTTTTTTGTTGAGTAGGTGGATGGATCGGTTTAATAAAAATTGTGTGAAAAAAATAGATGGCGCTACATGCGCATGTAATAACCTAATGGAAATGTCGATGGACTTGGCAGCTTTTAACTCTCCCTAATATTAAAAATAAAAATAGTACATTGTTAAATATTTTAGTATAATGGATTCATTTAGTTTAAGGTCTTTGAAATTTTGAAATATTTTAATACATTTAGATCTCAAATATGACGATATAAAAGGTCAAAACCTTAATTTTTCACTCAAACAGGTGTAAAAAAGCTAGAAAGTATGATTTTTGAAGAAAACTAAATTTCATCAAAAAGTGGACTTAGCACCATTTATATATCCCTGCTTTAATTTTTAACTACATTTCATAAAGACCTATAGTTTAGAGGATCACTCCAAAATGAATAAATGATAAAAAACGCAATTTTTCAAATGCGGTAAAAATAGATTTCAAATATTGAAATTTTGAATGAATATAAAAATGTTTTTTTTAAATTAAGATCGAAAAGAAATCTATTTTATCATGAATAATTTTATGCAAAATAAGCATGAAAAAGAAGGACCCTGAGCTTGTGGATATAAGTGTTATTAGGCATCTTAACACTGGAGAGACCTATACATACCTGGGCGTGCCTCAAAGCCGCATTCAGAATATCCAGTGTCTTCATAACCGAATTGTTTTACGTACAGCTCATATCGTTGCCAATGGCAGAGATCCTCTTCTAAAAATGGTCAGGAACCAAGAGATGATTGGTGAAGGAGCGTTCCTTTACGAAGTCGCGGAGCAAGCGGCCGAGACCCTTGGCCTGAATTTTACCATCAGAATAGAGGGAAGTGCATTACTCCGTCTAGATGCTTCACTTCTAAAAGCCGAAGTTAAAAAAGCAGAGTTTGCAACATTTCACCAACAGCTACTCGACAAGAAAATGTACGGAATGGTAATGTTATTTAAAAGAATTTATTTAATTATTTTTTTTACATTCTTATCATTTATGGTTGAGAAAGTATTAAAATCGTCCGAAATTTCACACCTCAATTTTTTAACGGATCTCCACGTTTTGAGACCCCCTGAAGCCAAAAATCATGTTTTGGCGATGGCCTCTGTTTTAATTTTTTTTAAATGTTCAGAATATTCAGATTAGTTTTTTACAATATTAAAGACTTTCCCTATATTATGTTTCCTAGCCAATCCTGCCAAATCAGTTTGAAACACTTGTTGTACAAAATTTTATTTTAAACTTTTTTCAAATTCAAAAAAAAAATCTTAAAAAAATTTTCAAACATTTTGTACAATATACATACAGCTTTCGCACATTTTCAAAACCTTTTTCTAAATCATTTGACCCAAATATAATTACACAAATATTTAGTGGCATTTAAAGTTTAAATCTCTCATTTAAACTCGGGGAAAACCTGTACGACCCTCCTATATCCAATATCCATCCTACAGTCCGTATACCTGGTTATACCTAATCAATTTTGGGAATTTACTCCTTTGATGGTCTATTACTCTATTGAGTCTATTGTAAGAAAACTCGAAGAGTAGAATGAATGGCTAGATAACAGTGAGCGGTGCACACGAATTGCGCCAGCGGTCAAAGTTTTACCTGCTAGCCAGAGGGCCCTCTTCCTTCGCTTCCTGAACTGCGCCAGCGGACAGAATACAATACCTATCCGACTAATGGAGTGCTCCTCCTACTTTTTCCTGGATAATATTGTAATAAATTGATCCTGTCCTTTTTTACGTGGTGAATAAAGTACGAAATATACACTTTCTTAATTTTGCAATTAGTAATTTAGAAATATTATATTCAAAATCTACGATTTTTAACGACCCCAACAATATTTTATTCTCCTTAAGAGGGCTGGGGACACCCGTGGGAATTCTGAGTGACGTGTGCGAGAGAGACAGAAATATGATAAGCACGCCTAAAAGGGTGCAGCTTGTTAGTGGGGAAATAAATTTCGAGAGCCAATCACTGTAGGAATATTTTCAGGAAAAAAAAGGGTACATCGGAAAAATAGAGTGAGAAAATTGCCTGCAATAAAGTCATTATCAGGGGACAGTTAGCCTGGGTCAGGCATTGTCTGGAAACCGGTACCCTTGTCGCGGCAGGGGTCAGTTTCTCGAGCGGACGGTTTTTGGCCTCACGCGACCTTCCTATTGTTTGAGATTAGACACAGCGGAAAAAAATCCACATTTGAGTAAATATTACTGAATTAAATTTTAATAGATTGCATGCACATCGTTATATTATTACGAGTAAATCAAAAAAAGATTGAAAAAAAACGGTTCATATTTTTAATCCCAGTTGATCTTTAAAGATCCCTTCCACGTTATTTGTTTAAGAACCCAGGCATACCACACAAGTAATAATTGTCAACAATATAGTTTCGAAATATACTTGATATATAAATTTCTCAATATACATATTAGAAAAAAGCGTTTTGTGTTGAAATTTTACTTTTTAATCGTTAAAAAATCATTACAAGTCGAGAAATTAGTCTTCAAAGGTAGGGTAACTTTGAACAAGCATATTTTCAATATTTGTTAAAATTTGAGAAATATTCGTTCTACCTTATTTATTTACGAATCCAGAAATACCACATAAATTACGGCCGCAAATCGAAATAAAGTTTGAAATGTTGAAAATACTCTACTTGAATTTTCATCTAGCCGAAACATTTCATTGGGATAGTTTCGAAATATACTTGATATCCAGTGAAAATTTGGAATTATATTTCTCAATATAGCAAAAAAAAATTTGGTATTGAAAGTATACTTTTTAATTCTAAAATAATAGTTACAAACCGAGAAATTAGTCTTTGAAAGTAGGGTAACTTTGACCAAGCATATTTTTAATATCATCAATATTTATTTAAATATGATAAATATTCGTTCTACCTTATTTATTTACGAATCCAGACATAGCACATACGTAATAATTGTTAACAATGGTTATACACAAAATAGCCTCAAGAAGGCGAAATAAAGTTTGAAATGTTGAAAATATTCTGCTTGAATTTTCGTCTGATCGAAATATTTCATTGGGATAGTTTCGAAATATAGTTGATATCCAGTGAAAATTTAGAATTATATTTCTCAATATACTAGAAATTTTTTTTTTGTATTGAAAGTATACCTTTTTATTCGAAAATAATAGTTACAAACCGAGAAATTAGTTTTTGAACGTAGGGCAACTTTGGCCAAGCATATTTTTAATTTCATTGACATTAAGATGATACTAAAAATATGCTTGGTCAAAGTTACCCCACTTTTGAAGACTAATTTATCGGTTTGTAACGATTTTTTAAAAATTAAAAAATAAGATTTCAATGCAAAACACTTTTTTTTGTAGTAAATTGAAAAATTTAATTACAAATTTTTACTCGATATCAAGCATATTTCGAAACTATCCCAATGAAATGTTTCGATTAGACGAAAATTCAAGTTGAGTATTTTCAACATTTTAAACTTTATTTCGACTTCTTGCAACTACATATTATGTATAACCATTGTTAGCAATTATAACGTATGTGGTATGCCTGGATTTGTAAATAAATAAGGTAGAACAAATATTTCTCAGATTTTAACAAATATTGATGACAGGTCGGGAGCGAAAAGTATACTGCCCTGGAAAATATTTTTGTGATAGATTAAGAAATTTCTATCCAAATTTTTGCTATTGACATTTGATTATGTGCTTGAAGTTCTGAACGTTCAAATGGACGAAACTTTTACTGATGACTTTTTTAACCAGAAAAAGTGCTAAAATGTTTGTTTATTTATATTGGAAATAATTTATTATTGAAACAAAATTATAATGCATATTTCGAATTGCAACTGGAACAATATTTATGGGTGAAATAGAAATGGGGAAAAATATTTCGTTCATTTGAACATTCAGAAATTCAGGCACATCATTTGATTGCCAAAATAGGAAATTTGGGTTAGTGTTATTTTTCGATTATGTTCAATTTTTATGCCCAAAATGACTCCTAAAAGTATATATCATTCGAATCAGAATTTCAAGAAACATGCAAATCCGTTGAACGTCAGAGAAGTATTTTGACGTCATTTCCACACCTTGATGTCTTCCATCTTTTTCTTTCTGTAACATAATTAAAAAAATCCTACCACTCAAACAAAAAACAAACAAATAAAATAAAAACAAAATAAAATGCTAATTTTCTCTTAATTCGATTTCTCCTCGTACTTTAACTGAAAGTAAAGTCTAAAGTCTCTATTTTAACCATTCTTTCAAATGTTTAATTAATTTGTTCTTATATTCTAATCTTTTCCATCCAGATTAATATCTTCTTCGGCTATTTCGCTTTCTTTGATTCTTGTGCTGCAAAGTAACTTATATCTAAAGCCTAATTTTATTATTAATTAGAATTCTATCTTGGTCTCTTATAGCCGTATTTAACTTTATTTTGATCAAATCTATCAAAATTATATCGTTCTATCAAACACAAATTGAATTTAGATATCAGAAAAGAAATGTTTTCATTATCTTAAATTTATATGTGACTGTTGTGTCTGCGAAGGGTAAAAGTAATTGTTCTGTCGTATTTGTGAATAAGTGGAAATATTTTATTGAGTTTTTAAATATTTTTAAATATTTCACACATCTGTATCCCAGTCTGTGGAAGAATCTTCTTTTTCTTCTTTAATTGGCAATAAAAGTTTTTGTTTTCCTTCGAGCTTTCTTTGTATTGCCTTTGTCTCCTTGATTTTTCTTGAGTTTTCCTTTCTTTGTTCCTTTCTTATAACCCTTTCTTCTTCTAACTTTGCTTCTCTTCTCGCCCTTGCAGCTTACTTTATATATTTTTCTTGACGGTATTTTAATAATTTCCTCATTCTTTCGATTTCTTCTTCTTCTTTTTCTTGTTGGATTTTCACTTCCATCCTTTTCTTTGTTGCTTTTTCCTCCTGCTTTCTCATTCTTTCTTCAAACTCCTTTATTTTAATTGCCATTTCCTCTTTCTTTGTTTTTTCCTCCTCTTCCTTTCTCCATCTCAGCATATCAGCATGTCTTCATCTCTTATCTTCTTAATTGCTTCATGCATTTTTCTATCTATTTCCATTTTCTTTCTATTATCTTCCTCTTCCCGTCTGGCCCTTTTTTCTTCCGGGATTTCTGAGAGTGGGGATTGATTCT
The DNA here is from genome assembly GCA_011634705.1 of Andricus grossulariae. Lineage (NCBI taxonomy): Eukaryota > Metazoa > Arthropoda > Insecta > Hymenoptera > Cynipidae > Andricus > Andricus grossulariae. Next base: position 15,852,209 of record JAABKJ010075445.1, on the reverse strand, counting down.
GGACTAGAATCCATGCTCCACAGATGTGATTTAGGAGTTCTTCCCTTCCTAGTAATTCCGCATTAAAATCCTGGCATCTCAAAATCATTCTTGAGTCCATTTTTCTGTAATTAAATGTTTTTCTGTTTTATCTTGTTTTTGTAGATGTACGTGTTTGTGTTATTTGTTTGTCATTTTCAGTGATGTAAAAATTCAAATTATTTACATGCATGCCATTTTAAAAAAAAATTAAAATTAAAACCTATTTTTTAATAATAAATTTCTTAATATCTTTAACATTCCAATTACCTAGTGATTTTCCATTCTTTGTTCTTATTTCGTAAATTGTTGGTGAAATCTTTGCGCATGATATTTAGGAGTTTTTGAATATCTAATTCCAAAAGTTTTAGTTAAATTAATTATTGATTCATTTATGCATTTTTTACCGTTATCTGTAAACAAAATTCGAGGTGTTCCCCATTTTGAAATTATCGGCTTATGGAATTCTTTTTTAATTGTCGATGCTAATTTATTTTTAACTGAAATGATTTTCACCCATTTAGTAAACATATCAACGAAAACTGGAATATATTGATTTCTTGACTTTGTCATTGGCAGTGGACCCATCATATCAGATGCTACCACTGTCGATGGTTCTTCAATTATTCTTTTTCCCATTAAACCCATCTCATTATTTATTTTCGGTTTGATCCTTTGGCAAATGTCACATTCTTCTACGTATCTTAATGTTTTAGAGTACATTCCGGGCCAAAAGTAATTTTCGGAAATTTTTGCATAAGTTTTTTCCATAACTAAATGACCTGCTTGTTTATTGTCATGATTCTCAATTAAAACTTGTTCTCGTAAGTCTCGTATTCTCCAGTTTGGATTTTCTTCTGGTTTTTTTTAGCCTGTAGCATTTTATTTTTATACTAATTATCTTCAATTTCTTTAAAATCTTTTTCTCGGGTTCTATAATACCGGCTAAGATACTTGAAACTTTTATTTCATTTTTATTCGACCTTGATAACGCATCTGGGTCATGGTTTAAACTTCCCTTTCTATACATTATTTCAAAATCGTACTCTAATAATTCAAAAGCCCATCGTGCCAATCTACCTGTTGGATTTTTTAAGTTATGAAGCCCTTTCAAGGCCATGTGACCTGTAATAACTTTAAACGAATAACCCTCTAAATACGGTCTGAATTTCCTTATCGCCCAGACTACTGCCAAGCACTCTTTTTTTGGAGCAGAGTATTTACGTTCTGCGCCATTAAGACCTCTACTTGCAAATGCTATTACAAAATTTTCACCCTTAATATTTGTTGTCAATACGGCTCCTAAACCTGCATCACTAGCATCGGTTTCGAGTTGAAATGGACTTTCAAAATGAGGGCAGGCAAGAATTGGTGCTGTTGTTAGTAGGTGTTTAATAGTCGTGAATGCCTGTTCCTGTTTTTCAGTCCATTCCCACTTTACTTCCTTCTTTAATAGTTTTTGCAGAGGTTCTATTATTTCTGCAAATTTCGGAATAAATTTCCTATACCATGAAGCCATTCCTATTAATCTTTGAATTTGTTTAACCGTTTTTGGCCTTGGAAAATCTAAAATTGGTTTTGTCTTATCATCATCTACTTGTAAACCTTTTTCATTTACTTTAAATCCTAGGTATTTAATTTCTCAACAGTCAAATTCACATTTGTCTAAACCTATCGTTAAACCTGCATTTTTAATTCTATCTAGAACAATATCTAAATATTTTAAATGTTCTTCAAAATTGTTTGAAACTATAATTATGTCATCAAGATAACAAAATACATAAGGTTTTAATTCTGGTGTTATTATTCTGTGCATCAGGCGCTGGAATGTAGCAGGAGCATTGGTTAATCCAAATGGCATTCTCTTAAACTGATACATTCCTTTGCCTGGGACAATAAATGCTGTTATTGGTTTAGATTCATCGTCTAACGGTATTTGATGATATGCCGAACGAAGATCTATTTTAGACATGTACCTTGCTGATCTTAATTTATCCAATAGTTCAGACATTATAGGTATTGGATATAAATCTTTTTTTGTTGCTTTATTCACTTTTCTAAAATTCAAACAAAATCTATATTTACCCTTAGGTTTTTTCATCATTACTATAGAATTTGACCAATCGCTATTAGACAGTTTTATAATTTTCTCCTCTAAAAGTCTATCTACTTCCTCATACATAAATTCTTTTATTTTTAGTGGTAATAATAATATCTTTTTTTAATCGGTTATTGTCCTACTTTTATTTTCCTCTGTATCGTTCATTACCGGTTCCTGCATTCTGCTTATATTCGCTTGTATCGTATACCTAATATTTAGTAATTCTGGTAACCACCAAATCTTTTTCTCAAAATCCATTTTTAAACCTAATCTTTCTATCATATCGGTTCCTATTATTTCCTTCGGGACCATCCCTGGACAATTGTCCGCGACTGCTTATTAATTATTGTAACCATATTTAGCAGAAACCCTTGGAACAGGGACCCTCTATCCGCAACCCGAGGACGCGTTCGGTGGCTTTGTCATAGGTCCTTCAGTTCTATATATATATATATATATATGCGTACACACACATATAATTCAAAAAAATGGTTCGAACGATAACCGCAGTGTCCTACTGGGAGCAACTGCCCTCTAAGAATGACACCAACTATCCGTAGAATTGCAGTAAATCACACATATGGCCAAGTCTTACGACATGTGCCTGGGCATATTTTTGGCACGCGGGTGTGGCTTTAAGGTTACGAACCAGTGACAGTTTCGCACCTCTGAGAGCACCGATCACGAGGACAATCACTTCAACCGAACATTTTGGGTACAGTCGTTGCAGTTTCCTTTTAAGGTCTTCATACCTCTCCTCTTTTTCCTTCTCATTGGCAGTGATGTTGTGTTCGGACGGAGCCGAGATTGCGATCATGAATATAGTTCGTTTCTCGAAGTCTTGGAGAACAATGTCAGCTCTTGAATGTGTAACGGAGACGGCTGTCCGAAAATCGTAATTCTAGAAAATTTGGCACTTCTCGTTTTGGACAATCGACCCTATCTCCTTTGGATTATTTGGCAGGTAAATTTTCTCTGAGTAAGAGTTCCTAAAAATATACAATATAAGAAGGGAATTGTCTGTAAACTTAAATTTTCGTAATAATTATTTTATAACTTATTGTGATAAAATATCAATGTAAGTATTTCATATATATGACAAATAAATGTCTAGATTAAAAAATAGATCATATGCTTGAAAAGCGAAAATAATTAAACTAAATATTTACTTTTTGTATGAGGGTGCTCCTGATTGCCATTCCTTTCTAATTTTGTCTCTAGTAGAGGCCAGGGGTGGCAGAAACTTTACGCGCTCTGTAGAAGATAAGATAATAACTTATGACAATATGAGAGAAAAGTTAGAAGATATAATAGAACATATTGTCATGAAAGAAGGCTTGGAAGATGAAGAAAAGCTTGTTATGTGGAAAAAACCACTTGTGACTTTCTTTGAACCGGGCCTATATACAAATATCAAGTGTTATTTAAATAATCTAAATAGTCTTCCAGAATTAAGTCAACACATTAAATTTAAATATGACATAATGAGTACGCTGCTAGACATTGACCTAGTCTAGCAAGTGCTCTTCCGGATAAATTATTTTTATGCTGTAATATTTGTAAACCGCGCGTTACAGGTGATGTGAAAGCACCACTTTCACGTACAGTTTATGTAGATACAAGGGATACAAGTAAGCTATTTTTCATCGCCCAACTACATTCCAGTTCTCCACTCAGGATTTCCTACAATTGAAAATGATGTAAGAGACCACGCTGATTTACCAATACCACTTGAGTTTGGTACGCTGACAGCTACACTTCACTTTAAACGTGTTGTCTAGATAGAGAAAAGAAGTTTAAAAAAGCAATAAGTCAATACGACGAATATTACACCTTATAAGCAGGTGGTGGTAGTAGTAGGGGAATTCCGCAGATTGATATTGGTGCACTATATCAAAAAGGTCATGGTATTGGAAGCTTTCTCGGAGGTCTATTTCGACATCCTCTTCCTTTCTCGGCTAGAGAGGCTCGAGTTGTCGGCGAAGAAGCTATTGAGGCTGGTATGAATGTTATAAATGATTTGGATGCTAATATTTCACTTAAAAACTCATCTATAAATCGCTTTGGAGAATCCGGTCAGAATTTGAAACGAGGTGGTATTAATAAAATGCAAAATATTATGAACGGTTCTGGTTATAAGAACATATGGAAAAAGCGAATGGTTTAGTCGATTTCTAATCGTAGCGCGCTTAAGATTGCGAGACGAAATCCTATCAAGAAGGGGAAAAAGCAAAACTTCAAAAAAATAAGGAAACGTGGTACGGTGAAGAGGAAGAAATGTGCAAAGAATGGAAGAAAAACAAATACTACAAAAAATAAAGTGATACATGAAAATCAGACATATGCTATAGATGATATTCTTGCAAATTAGTAGTTTATAAAATATAGAACAAAAAACCTTTGACAAAAAGCTCTCAATGGGTGCATTATGAACCTGTTTTATCCCTCACCGACGACTCGCCTATAGAATTTGTCATTCTTGACCATGGTGACGAATACATTGATTTGGTTCACACAATACTGACTGAGTCTTAGGGTGAAATTAATAACGCCCCCTACATTCGCTGCCAATACCGCTCAATTGGATAAGGTAGATCCTGTAAACAATCTACTCATTTCCTTATTCAATCAGGTGGATGTCTATTTCATTCAAAAAGTAGTATCACCATTCAGTAGTTCTTATGCTTATCGGGCATACGTGGAAACCCTACTCAACTATGGTCCTACTGTTAAAAATAATTATATCTGACAACCTCTCTCTGTTATAATGACACGCCTGGAAAACTGAATGGCTACGATAATAATGAGGGATTTTTACCTCGCCAAAAATATTAAAGTGCTGGTAAATCTACTGATCTTATTGGAAACTGCATTGCTACGTTTTTAAACAAGACACATTTCTTATTAATGCTGTAGAGTTGATGCATCGTTTAGTACGCTCAGAAGATTTATTCTGTCTCGTAGACAGCACAAATGGCTGTAATATGAATATTGTGGAAACATCTCTAGTTGTACGTGCAGAAAAAATTAGTCCAGGTATTCTACTTGCTCATGCAAAAACTCTATCTCACGGCACAAAATACCCTAATGGGCGAGTCGAAGTAAAAGCTTTGACTCTTCATGCGGGCCTTCACGCTGAAACACTTCACAATGCTATTCTCGGCCAACTGCCAAATAGAATAATAATTGGTTTTGATGATAATGTTGCATTCAGCGTAAGTGGAAACAAACATCCTTTTAAGTTTCAAAACTTCAAAATTAATAATCTCTCGCTTTACGTTGATGGCACACCAATACCATCCAGACCACTGCAGCCATCATTTGGCACTAAGAAGTTGTATAACGAAGCTTGTCACATATTATTTAGCGAAAGCAGTATTTATTTTCTGAACGAAGGCAAAAATATTGACAGAGAAACTTATCCTACAGAAAAATCTCTGTTCGCCTTTGATCTTACACCTGACCTCCCAGAAAAATCTGACCCTCACTGTAATCTTGCGAAAAAGGGTAGTCTTAGAACTGAAGTGCGATTTGAGGATGTACCAACTAGTGCTATTAATTGCCTTGTATACGATGAATATGATAATGTTCTGGAAATAGACACAGTTAGACAAATTAATGTCGACATTAGTGCTTGATTGGGGGCAAAACCAATTATACGGATGACTCACGCTCCTTTCGTGAAAAGGTGGTTTTTTCGTACTTTTCACAAAAACAAACATATATATATATATAGAAACGAACTATATTCGTGATCGAATTCTCGGCTCCTTCCGAATACAACATCACTGCCAAGGAGAAAGAAAAGGAGTCCAATTGATGTCCTAAAGACGTCCCATGTTCCAAAGACCGTCTTTGGAACATGGGACGTCTTTAGGACATCAATTATATTGGACTGACACAAACGTCCTAGGCACGTCTTTAGAACGTTCTTAGGACGTTAATGTTTTTGTGCCCACTGGGAGTCTATTTCTGTTTTTAATCTTATGTAAAATAAACCATTTTATGGCATTGCCACTTTGCAAAAAACTGTTTTCATTTTGGGGTTATGATCAATATATTAAAATGCTTGTCTATAAGTTTAATTATTATTTCTTACACTTATACTTATTTATATTTAGAAAAAAAAAACACTTGGTTTTCTGAGGAGCGAAAGGCAAATAACAGTAGTTTATGGGATTGTAGAGTGTACGTTTTTGTAAAAAAAATTTAAACAATATTTAGATGTGGCCCATCGTCTTTGAAGTTCTTATGCAATGAACATGTGCAACATCAACTTTTTTATTTAATATTTTAACCACCAAATTATTCACTTTTTAATTTGAAATTTTAATATGTTGTTTTTGAGGTCCTCAGAATAATCATAAAAGCATTTTTTAATTAAAAAATCATAATTAATATTAACTAGGGTTACCTAAAAAGTGATATTTTCACTGTTTTCAAAGCAGCCCTAATAATATATTTCTGATACTGAAACTGAGAATATTTTCCTCAAAGGCTGCAGATTACATTTTTTGAAAGAGCGGATTAAGAAATATATAAGTGAACCTGCTACATTAAAAACATATCTGACTGCATTTTTGAAATTTGACAGGTCTACGACTTAAACTGCTCAATTTTCGAGGAGGAGCACTCATCAGTCCAGTCATAAAAGTCATTCACAGAGGGTCTTGAGATGGGCTATCCCAGATCATATTCTCGGGCGTCCTCGTAGTGACGGTGATCTCTCCGGTCGTGAGCTTTCGAGGTAAGACTGTGTCCATACATCGCCTGGCGATGGATGGCACCTAAAACTAATTGAGAGCGACGTAGCTCTCTTGATTTTACTGTGGTTCTTCACAGTAGTGAACGGGCGTCCTCGTAGTGACGGTGATCTTAATTTTTGAACATTTTAAAATAAATAAAGCACAAGTGTAATACCCTCAGTAGAAAGAGTGAACGGATATACTGGAGGCCTTATTATGGCCGACAGTGTCAGAAACATGGGCCAGGGAATATGAGAACCTGAAGTTAGGAAGAACGCCAGCATGATGCGCAAATCCTCCAAAGTATTTGATGGCGAACCCTCTAAAAAGGCGAAGAAGGAAGTATCAATCCTGGAAATTTCCAAAAAAATTTGATCTTCTCAAAAATATGCAAGACGCATAGATAACTAGTGCACACATGGATACCACCGACAATGACAGCGTCGCATCCGAAAATGAATCCGAAGTCACGGAACTGAGGCCAAAAAACAAACCTCCACCAATTATCGTTAAATCCGAGATTGAGGATCTGCAAGGACTTCTTAAAGCATTGAAATCAAGGATGGAAAGACCACCGACCCTTAAAATAAACAACGGGAGCTACACCTTCGAACCCCTCAATGTGCAGGATCATACGGCATTGCTCCAGATCTTCAGGAGCCATAACCTCAATTTCCATACGTATGCAGCGAAGGATGAAAAGTCACTTAAAATGGTCATCAAAGGATTGACTGACCTCCCAATTCAAGACATCGTCGACGACCTAGATGAACAAGGGTTCCCAGGTGTTAAATGCATTAAAATGATACAGTAGACTGAGTCCAAGCAAACTCATCCATTCTTCATGATCTCACTACGCCCAGACACTAAGATTGGCACCATCTACAAAGTGAAATACATACTCCATGTTAAAATCAAAATTGAACGATATAGAAATCCCACTGGTGACACCCAATGCCATAGGTGTTAGGGGTTTGGCCATGGCACTTCACACTGCAACCATCTTCCGAAGTGCGTCAAGTGCGCTGGACCACATCTCCCCAGCGCATGCAAAAAGGGCCTAAAGATTCAACCAACCTGTGGAAACTACAATGGAACGCACACGGCAAACTACATGAAGTGCCCATCGTACGTCGAGCATATCAACAAAATCGAGCTTAGAGAGAATCTAGTCAAAGAGAGAAACCAATCGTCCAGATTACCTTCAAGCTTCAAGACTATAGAGTTCCCGGCATTCAGGCCGACTGCTGCCCAGGTGGGCCAATCCTCACAGGAAAATATCCAAAAACCTAAAGCCTCAAAGAACATCGCAGTAAGTCAACCGATCTCATTCACTACCAGCTCAACTAACCTCGTAAGTAATATAAGTAGCGAAATTCATTCACTAAATGAACAAATTAATTTTGTAGAATTTATACGTATACTACAAAACCTAAATAAATCACTTTCAACTTGCAAAAGTAAAATCAAAAAATTTACAATAATAACGCAAATACTGCTTGAATTAAAAACAACACAAAGTGCAAAGTATCTGGGTATAATGTAGTTAGAAATGGTAGAACCGATAATAGTGGGGGAGAGGGTGTAGCTATTTTAATTAAAAAAGATATAATCTTCCACAAAATTGACACTAATACACTCAGTCTTGAAGCAGTAGATATTAAATTCAAAAGTAACCTAAACATTATTTCGGTTTACTCTTCACCTCGATCTACTCTAATTTCATTAGATCTTGATAGACTTTTTCCATTAGGGACAAAAGTCCTAATAGCAGGGGATTTAAACGCAAAAAATAGGCATGGAATTGTAGTTGAAACAACAAGAATGGTAACTTTTTATTCAATTACATAAACAGCCACGCCTATAATCTTGAATATCCTTCCGGGTACACTCTGTTTCCATATAATTATTCAGCATCCCCCAGTAGAGTAGATATTGCATTAACCAAAAATATTCAAAACCTTGTCAGCATTGAAACAATGAATGAGCTCCACTTAGACCACAATCCTGTAATTATAGAATTACACAAAAACACAGGAAACATCCTATTACCACGCAAATCATTTTTAAATTATAAAAAAACAAATGGGGGTTGTTTCAGATAGAACTTAAATTACAACATAAAAACTAGTGGTACACTTAAAACAAAAGAGGAAATAGATCAAAGTGTCAAAAACTTAACAACTATTATTAACAAAGCAATCTTGGAACACATGCCATTATCTCAGCCTTTTGGTCGTAAAGTATTAACACCGCCTCATATTAAAGAACTAATTCAAGACAGAAACAAAATTAGGAAAGCGTGGCAAAAAAGTAGGGAACCCTACTTAAAAAACATTGCGAACAGGTTGATTAAGATAATTAAAAGGGAACAAACTTTATACAGAAACAATAACTGGTCTAATAAATTGAAAACCTTAAAAGTTAAAGATAACTCACTCCCGAAGTTAACTAAAATATTGAAAGGAAATCGCTCCAACGTAATACCAATTTTTCACGGCCACGAGGTCTAGTTTTTGAAGATAAAGATAAAGCAAATGTCCTGGCATCCCAGTATGAGAAAGTTCACGTCATGACGGTTTGAAGGAAGTTTCAAAGCTTTTTTTTCCTCTTATAAAAATCATGGCATTTTTAGGACTTTTTGACAGGTTCCACGGATTAATTTAATGGTTTTCACTGAATTTTATAATAATGTTCGAATATTTTTCTAATCAATTTATAGTGATTTGATTTTGAAATTGTTATTCTTTTTGAATTCGAGGGAGTTCTCGATTGATTTTAATCGTTTGAAGGAAGTTTTAAAGTTTTTTTTTCCTCTTACAAAAATCATGGCATTTTTGGGACTTTTTGACAGGTTCCAGAAATTAAATTAATGATTTTCACTGGATTTTATAATAATGTTCGAATATTTTTCTAATTAATTTACGCAGATTAAATCAAGATATCAACAGTTTTTCAGGAATTCCTTCTCTTTTTACATTGATATAATTCATATTTTGAATGACCATCGTGTTTAATAATCAAGCGTGGTTTGGGATTTGAGCTTCTCGTTTTTCCGAGAATAAGTCGGCCAACTTATCCTCGGAAATTAGAACATTTAAATCTCGAGCTCACGTTTGCAGCGAATTTATTTCGACTTTTTTTGTTTTTCAAATTATAGATGATTTTGACTTTTCGGTTGCTCGTCTGGAATAACAGTTGAATGGTGTCTCCTTTAAAGTTTCGGGAATTGGAATTCTGCACTGACTTTCTTTTTAGAAATAGGGGTTTCAAATGTTTATATTCAGCATAGGTTTCAACTGTCTCTAAATGATAAAATTCATGTTCAGAATCTTCAGATTGAGCCAAATATTCAACCCCCTCAAAATGGCCTGATCGAGCAAAATGTTCAACCCTTGTTGAATATTCCATCCGTTCAGAACCTTCAGATTGAGCAAAATGTTCAACCACGGTTGAATATTCCGTCCGTTCAGAACCTTCAGATTGAGCAAAATATTCAACCCCCTCAAAATGTCCTAATCGAGCAAAAATTTCCAACCACTGTTGAATATTTCACCTGTTTAGAACCCTCAGATTGAGCGAAATATTCAACCCCTGTTGAATATTCCACCTTTTCAGAACGGCCAGATTGGTCAAAATATTCAACCCCTCTTGAATATTGCAACTCTTCAGAACAATCAAGTTCAGCAAAATGCCCAACTTCAACCAAACTATCAACTTCAATTAGATGCGCTGTTACAGCAGAATGTTTTGCTCATGGAACAATTACAACTCCTCCAAAATGCGCAAACTTCTTAAAACCCTCACATCCGCCCCAACAAAGCGGCCGCGCCTGCGAATTTACCACCTCCTACGCTCAGTGACTGGCGTGGAGTGGTCCGTGCGTTGAGAACCCCGGAGTCACCTCGACCTACCTTTGCTGGTTTAGATCACGAAGATCCTAATACCTTTTTAGCCGAATGCATTGCTTATTTTACGGAATCGTCAATAGTCCCACAACAATGGACTCGGTTAGTAGCGAAATCTTTAACCGATTCGTCCGGAAAATGGTGGGAAATTTATAAAAATGTATCCCTTCCCTGGGAAAAATTTTGCGACCTTTTGTTACAACGTTACGCCAGCAATACCACATTAATGCGTTTACAAGCTAAACTCTACTCGAGTAGGCAGCAGGAGAAGGAACCCGTCGGAATTTTCCTGCAGCAGAAATATTTGCTAGCGTTGAGATTGCGTCCGGAATCTCCCGAGTCCGATCTTGTAGCTTTATTAATCGAGTCCTCACGGTCTTCGATCAAAATGGCTATTCGTTCTGCTAATTTAAGAACTTTTAACGATTTATTCGAACGGGCCACCCAAGCTGAGGCTGACGACCTGGAGGCAAATCCTAGAAAAGAAATTAAAGAGGCATCAAGAAAATCAAACATGCCCGCTGTCGAGTCACCCTCCAACCTTGCCGCCGAGACTCCCTCCACCCGACCTCTTCCGCGTTGTAAACACTGCCCTGGGTCACACTGGCATCGCTCTTGTCCCATACTACATCCCGAGTTAGTCGAAAAACGCCCGGAAAACGGGCGCGAGCGGGGGGCCAAGGTTTCCCCCGCTCTAAACCCATTCCAGTCCTAAACGCGTTCTACACGGATACCCCCTACTTACCTTGACTACGTGTCATATTAGACGGTCAGGAAATAGTAGCGGAGATCGACACTCAAGCGTCGGAAAATTTGATACGGCGCTCAATCCTACCCAAATTCCAGTTTTCTTTATCACGACCCGGCCCACCATACGCTAAATTAGGCGCTGTAAATTCTTTTATGAAGCTCGATGGTTATGTTAACCTCACACCTGAAATCCACGACGAAAAATACCCCTAAATTTATCACGTGAGTCCTGAATTACGCGCGGAAATGATTCTTGATCGCCCTTGACTCAAGAAATATAACGTTATTAATGACCATGCGGCCGATTCTATTTATATGGGAATTAGAAAGCGTCGCCGTATATATTTAGCACCGTTGCCTTGTCCGGTCGAAGTCACCCCTTTATCGGTACCGGAAGTTAAGCACGAGTTTCCACCAGAATATGAAGAGGTCTTTTTACAAATTATCCACGAACATGCGGCCAGTCTTTACTTCGGCGTGAAACGTTTAAGACAGACGATGGCCGTGCAGCACGTCATCAAGCTGAAGGACCCGAGACCTTTCCACGAACCAGCGCGTCGTTATTCTGACGAAAAGCGTCATTATATTTACAGTCAAGTGCGAGAAATGTTGAGCGAGGATATTATCGAACCCTCCACGTCCCCGTGTAGCTCGCGGGTTGTCATTGCAAGTAAAAAAGATGGCGAATATCGTTTTTGTGTTGATTACTGTCGTCTTAACGATATAACTGTTGACCTTCCCCAGTGTCTGCCTAGAATGCACGAGGCAATTAAAGACCTCGGTTGTCCCAAGGTATTCTCCCTTTTGGACCTCAAAAACGGTTATTGGCAAATTCCCCTCTCTCGCGAATCTAGGAACTTCTCCGCTTTTTCAACCCCCGGGGGTGGTTTATATCAATTCAGAGTTATGCCATTCGGCTTGAAGGGAGCTCCGGCAACCTTCCAGCTCAGCCAGAGAACATCGACGCGATTCGCAACGCCCCCCTTCCATGAACACGTGAACTACAATCTTTTATCGGCACGTATAACTGGGTCAAGGAATATATCCCCGATTCCTCACAGATTCTCGTAACTCTAACCGATTTACTCTCGCCAAAACGACTATTTAAAATGACTTCTGAGAAAGTGCTCGCTTTTGAAGCAATAAAAATCGCGTTCACAAATCCGTGTTCATTGATTCGTCCAGATCCCGCTCTGCCTTTTATCCTACAGACCGACGCGAGCGCGAGAGGGGTGGGAGCAGTTTTAATACAGGAGACACCTGACGGAACGCGAAACGTAATTTCATACGCAAGTGCGAAATTTTCACCGGCACAGGCCAAATACCATTGCAACGAGCAAGAATGTTACCGCCCACTTGTCCAGCGATTTCCACGAACGACGATAAATCAGTTCCAGCTCTTAGTGCTCTACATACTTCCTCCTTTATTGATTGAGGTCTCATCGTTTCGATTTCGACTAGCTTTACGACAAGTGATAAATATCAGCGATAATAGCGCGGCCTAGGACAAGCATAATTAGCATCAAGACATTTCTGTCAATTATATTTAATTTCTTTTGCACCTAAAGAGCATATCCCGTTCACTGTGCAAATAAATTCAATCATCAAAAAACATGAATCCTATAAATTTAAGCAGAACATTTTTGGATTCGATCCTGAAAGGAGGTTCATTTTCTGTCTTATTCCTCGACAAACGAATTATTATTGATCTTTGAAATGAAATTGAAAATTATCAATTGAGGTTATACCAATCAATTTACTGTTATTTTCATTGATAATCTCATTATTTTAATTTTATATTTTTATGAATAGTTGGTTAATAACTTATTTACTGTTAAATTCGTAGGACTTTGATTTATATTTCTGAATTCTTCAAAAAACAAGGGTTGAAGGTTATAGGCCATAAAGGTTAGAGAAATAAATGCATTGCAATTTCGTTTGACTTAATTTAATTGTTTTCAATTTATTTAAAATCTTAGACGTAGAAAGTACTTCCTCCCACGAAAATCAACATATCAAATGTTTCACCTCTAAATAAACTAATTTTAATCGGTTTTTATGTTTTTTAATACATTTTCAATTATGGATTGACACATCAGTGCATTTTTATACTTGTGTAGTCTCTAGATGACTTAAAAATATGTGTTTGTGTGTGAAAAACTAGAGCCATCGGTCTTTTTTCTACAAAACTGTTAGCCAAGCCTTGGCGCAGGCAAATACATTGCAGCTTGCCTGGTAAGAAGGTGTGAATTAAAATGAATTAAAACGAGTTCAAATATGTTTCAATTCACAACGCTTTTAATCCCAAACAATATCGTTCTCTGCCGCTTACGTTTTAATTGATTTTCCATTTAAACATTGCATTTCATTTGCATCCTACTTAATGCAATGACAAGTTTTGCAAAAAATTCAAAACATTTTAATTCTTTCAAAGAATGTAGAAACGGCAGCCAAGTGCATCCAGTTTAATACCATGAAGCTGCCCTGAAAGTTGAAATCAATTTTATTAAATTCGATGAGGTTGTTATGCGTTGATATCGTTCAGGGTCAGGATTGCCAGAAGTCAATAACTTCAAATACTTCAATTACTTCAATTTATTTAATTATGACTAGGTGAGAACTTTACAGTTAGGGATTCCGGCGAAGAACTGACTAGCTGACCCAAAGGGGCGGGTTATATATGGCAGCACGTCTAGAATCTTCTATCACTTATTTTTTACAACTTATAGGCAGGGTACATAACACCTCCCTCTTTAGACATTATTTCGTCCTTGAAATTCTTCAATTTTACAAATGAATCTTTTTCGTATTTACTGATCATGATAGAGATGTTCGTGGTTGTACTGCTTCGACACTTGTTGTATAACTTAAAACATTTGGTTGATTTTCTAATATATTTTTCATGCAAAAAAGGATAATTTTCTTAGGTATACATGTAGTTATATATCTTAGCACTCCACACTTAAAAAGCGCGTACATAGTTATCGATCCTATCGCTATGTAGCCTAAACGCTGTAACCATTCTGAAGTAGTTTCACTCCAACCTTTTGGTTTTTTATGAGTGGACATATTATTATGTATACTTTGAACATCGTTTAAACTAAGTTGTTCTTTCCTAAGTGCATCTAAATCAATTTGCGTGGCCATTTGAATTAATCTCTTATCTAAGTTATCTAAGTTTTCTAGGGTATATATTTCACAATTTTCGCTGGTGATTAATTTGGCATCTTTGATTAGAATTGGTTCTATTTTTTCTCCACATACTAAATCTAGGTTTATGTCGGTTGTGAGAATTACAATATATCCTCCTATTACCGGTATGTAAGTTTCTTTATGAAGCAAATAAGGAGATTGTGAACATGCTGTTTTTGCATATCCTCTCAGTAGACTTGCTTCACAAGTATTTGTTTAATAAATTCTTAGAATAGGCTGATTTCTTTTAAATATTTAATGTTTATATATTTTTTTACATTTCATTTTTTACATTTTCTTGTAGTCTTCCCAGAAATAGTATTTTGTTCTATGTTGCATTTCAAATTTTTCTAATGTGTCTTTCAAAATTGCAGCAGTTAATATTTTTGTTTATTTCTTCAATTAGGATAGTTATTGGAATCAATTTCATATTAATGAAATTATCTTTAGTATTGGAATTCAGATTTTCAATTATTTGGAATTCTAATGCAATTTTATCCTTTACTTCTTGGTCTGTATCGCATACTATTTTGAGAATTTTTGTTTGATTATTTAAGACGGAAACTATATTCTGATTGTTAGTATATAATTGGTCAAATTCTGAGTTTATTTGGTTTAAATCTGATTCGGTTAAGGTTCCAAATAAAGTTTTCGAAATATCACCTATAAAATTAACTAGTCCTTTTTTATGTCTTTGTTTTCCAAGTAATTTGTGTAAGATTGTAGTTTTGGCTATTAATTTATTAAGTCTATTTTTTATTAACATAATTTCGTTTCACGCTATATATTCATTATCACATGCCTGTTCTATTAAATTAATTGCTTATTCCATAACTTGAAAACTATTTTCGGTCGTAGTTAAATTTATTCCTAAGATTAACTTCCATTCTTTGTGGTACAAATAAGCTTTGCTGATTTCTTCCATGTAAATGTTTCTATAAATTTCTTCAAGAACATAGTTTGCTTGTGTCGTCGTTATTAACATTCATAAAACCAGAATCATTATTTTCCTGGAACATAAAATGACATCACTTGATCAATATGAAGTTGAAGAGTTTTGCCTTCAAATTTAATTTTTGAATTATTATTATTATTCGTTGTAATTCCTGTAACAATTCCTGGACCTTTCCAACTTGGATCCAATTTATTTTGTTTTGTATTATTTTTCCATTTGACTTCATCTCCTATTTTATAAACTGGATGGCTTTTAACAATTTTTTCATCCAAACGTTTCTTAGACTTTTCTTGTTCAATTTCAATTCTTTCTTTAGCTTTCTTAATGATGTTGTCATGTTTGATTTTCCATTTATTTACTGAATTAGCATAAGTAAGCGTTGGTGATCTTGGTATTGCTTATGGGATATTAGGATCTCTTCCGAATGTCATCTCTGAAGGTGAAAAGTCTGTACTTGCATTTTTCATTGTATTAATTACGAATCTCATAAATTTCAAATTTTATCCCATTGTTTACCATTATCTTCCATTGATGTTTTAATGAGATTTTTCAAAAGTTGAATGCGTTCTTTCTCTGTTATCAGTTGCTTGTGGATGGAAAGATGTTGTTTTTATATGCTTGATATTTAATGCATCTTCAAATTGTTGCATTAGTTCCCATAGGATGTTTGTTCCTTGATCAGTGAGTATCGTTTTAGGAGCTCCGAATGTGTATATATCCCTATCTCACGGTTGTGAGACGTGGCCATGAATGGGATTTACCGCGGTCCTACTGGGAGCCGATGTCATTTTTTAGAAAATACATGTATTCTGAAGTAAAAAAATTTTTTAGCAGTGGAAATTAAAATAAAATAAGCATTTTTGGCACAAAAAGGGTTTACGTTACCCATAAATAATTTGTTTAAATTCTATTAAAAATCTGGGCGATGTATTTCACTCTAAATAACGAAAAAGGCAAATTTTCAACTAAAAAATATAAATTTTCAACCAAAAAGATTAATTTTCAACCAAAAAAGTAGTTAAATTTTCAACTAGGCATGAATTTTCAACTCAAATAATGAATTTTTAACTAAAAAAAACAATTTTCAACAAAGTGGTTGAATTTTCAACTAAAAGAAAAGTGACCAAAAATGGAAAAGTTAAATTTTCAACCAAAACAAATTATTTTCAACGAAAAATGTGATAGTTGATATTTCTACTAATTTTTTGTTGTTGAAATTTTATATCAACAACACTAAAATTTAACAAAAAACGACAAAATTTCAACCGAATTGTTGAACCCTTAACCAACGCAGATTAATTTTCAATCAAATAACTACATTTTTAACATAAAAAAATGAAATTTCTAACAAAGAAAATGAAATTTCAAATTAAAAAGATGAATATCCAACTAAAAAAGGTAAATTTTCTACCAAACAGGAATAGTTATATTTTCAGATAAAAGAATTAATTTACAAAAAAAACTAAGTTAAAAAAATAGATTGTTAACCAAAAAGATGAATCTTCAACCAAAAACATTAAATTTTAAGAAAGTAGTTCAACTTCAAACCAAGCAGTTGAATTTTCAACTAAAAAAGATAAAATTTCAACCAAAAAGATTAATTTTCAACCAAAAAAAGACGGAATTTTCAACAAAATAATTCAATTTTCAATTACAGATCAATTTTCAACTAAAATGGATGAATCTTCAACTAAAAAAATTCATTTTTAACAGAGTAGGTAAACATTCAACCAAGTTGATGTTTTCATAATTTTTTTTTAATTCTCATAAAAAACACTAGAATTCAACCAAAAACAACGAATTTTCGAAAAAAATTATTTAAATCTGAACCAACACACCAAAATTTGTGAGCAAACAGTTCCTTTTTTTTTCAAAAAGGATGTAAATTCTATCAAAAGTGTTGAAATTTTAATCAAGACAGATTTTTCAGTCAAGTAAAAAATATTGAACCAAATTGTTGAATTTTCAACAAAAAATTTTATGTTTCTACCAAATAGTTAAATTTGCCACCCAAATAGAGAAATTTTCAATAAAACATTTGCATTTTTAACAAAAAATGATAACTTTTTAACAAAATACATTTCCATCAAAATAATTAAATTTTGAACCAAATAATGAAGTTTTTAACCAAAAGAGATGAATTCTCAACCAAAAATATAATAGTAGACTATTCAACCAAAAATAGTTAGCTCAAAAAAAAATATTTGTATTTTCTTATTGGGCTCTATTTGCCAAAAATCAGGTCTCTGCAAAAGAAAAGTTTTTTAATGATTTTAAAGAATTGAAATTATATTGGCAATAATGTTTTATTGAACAAAAAACGTTTTTTTTCATGAAAAAAGATTTAAAATTACGAAAAATAATTATTTTAACAATAGTGTTTGCATAGGAATTTTTTTCTTACCATCGTATTCTTACCATTTTTTTAAAAATGGTTGAATTTTAATAAACCATGACTTATTTTTTCAGAGAAAACATTCCTCAGAAATTCACTGTTTCTAATTTCGAAAATAAGTAGACAAGCTTCAAATAAAGTTATTTGATTAAAAAATATTTTCTTTAAAAAAAGTTGTTTTCATGATTTCAGCTATAGAAAAATTTCCTTTTGAAATTGGAAGAGATGTAGAAATTTTTTTCCTCTGAAAAAATAAGCCATCATTCATTGAAATTGAACAATTTTTCAAAAATGGTAATTATATAAAATGACATCAGTTACATGATTTTTTTGAGAGATCTGACTTTTGGCACAACACACCTTGAATTAAAAAAGGAGAAAAGAGGCGAATAGGGAAAATACTGTGAAGCCCGGAATAAATAAATAAAAAAGTTGATAACTTATAAACTAAATAATAGTTTAAATAAACATTAAAGTTCATTTTTGACACATTTAAAATATTAGGTTAGAAAACTGAAAACTTTGCTTATAAAATAAAGTTAATATTCCACTGCACTTTTTGATTTCCCGACTAAACACAGTCAATTGTCTGAATAATTGAACGTAGAAATTATTCGAATTCTTTGAACATTTAACAGGTCAATCGCGGAATAATAATATGTATATTTTAAAAATACTTTCGATCTCGGATTTTGTAAAAATAAAATTATGAAATAAACGAATCTTAATGTTCTAATCATACGAGTTAGCTCACCTCGCGACCCGGAAGTCTGGAATCATCAAAACACTTTCTCGATTAGAATGAGCCCTTCAGGCTGAGATTAGTGTCGATATTCTCGGCAGGTAGGAGATTATCAGGCCTGAGGATAAACGAACTGAGAGCGCAGGTAGCAGGTAGCTTGAGCAGGCAGGCACCCTGATGTTTCCTTAGTTCAGGCATAATACAACTACGACCGTGAAGAGTCAAATCGTTCAAAAGCGCCTTAAGCTTCGTTCATTCCGAAATTTTAACTTTCTCAAAAGTATCAGTAGACAGGCAGGTGAAACTCAGCAACTTAGAAGAAGACAACTTAGAAGAAGACAACTTAGAAGAAAACAACTTAGAAGAAGACAACTTAGAACATAGAAGTTATAGTCTAAAAGCCAGCGACACTGGACCTTGCGTTATCGGGGATGTTGATACAAAAATTAGGAATGATAGTTTGCATCTAACGGGCCTGACCATTCAGAACATCAAAATTATCCTTTTAAATCTAAAATTCTGTTTCTTTAAAATATTAGTCTTCATTATTTCATTTCTTGCAAAAGTAATAGTAATTGTACCAAAATACGCATCTCTGAATGAACTGTCCTGATTATTCAACTTTATTGGGACTGGACTTATTCCATATAGTCTAAGAGTCAGCGACACTGGACCTTGCGTCATCGCGGATATTGATAAAAAAATGAGGAATGATACTTTGCATCTACGGTAATTCTTAAACGGATCTGACCGTTCAAAACATCAAAATTATTCTTTTAAATCTAAAATTCTGTTTCTTTAAAATATTAATCTTCATTATCTCATTTCTTTCAAATGTAATAATAATTGTACCAAAATACGCATCTCTGAATGAACTTTCCTGATTATTCAACTTTATTGGGACTGGAAGTATTCCATATAGTCTAAGAGCCAGCGACACTGGATCTTGCGTCATCGCGGATATTGATAAAAAAATTAGGAATGATACTTTGCATCTTCTTAAACGGACCTGACCGTTCAGAAAATCAAAATTATCTTTTTAAATCTAAATTTCGGTTTCTTTAAAATATTAGTCTTTATTATTTCATTTCTTTCAAAAGTAATAGTAATTGTACCAAAATACGCATCTCTGAATGAACTGTCCTGATTATTCAACTTTATTGGGACTGGAAATTGATGTTTTGAAGTTTGAGCAGACTCAAGGTTATCTGCTCCGAAGAGGACATCATCAACGTAGAAATTCTCTAATAGAATATTTCATCCTAAAGGATAAGATGAGCCCTCATCATGAGCGAGTTGTTTCATTACTTTCAAAGCAAGATATGAAGGGGCTGTAGTTCCGTATGTTACAGTTAATAACCGAAATGATTGCGGCGAAATATCGGGATTATCGCGATGGATAATCCTTTGATAATGAACATCACGTTGATCTATCAAAATTTGACGATACATCTTAGATATATCGGCACATATTACGACTTTATACATGTGCCATCCCATGACAATAGTAGGGAGATCCGATTGTAACTTTGGCCCGATAATCATATGAGAATTTAAACTCGTGCCGTTAGTTGTCAAACTTGAGGCGTTGAAGACTACGCGCCAGCGCGTTTTAGTTGGGCTTTCTTTAGTAATATGTTGGTGTGTTATATACACCAACTGCGTATCAGCATAGGGACAACCTGACGTGATGTGTTCCATATGACCAAGAGATTCATACTCATTCATGAAATTTGAGTATAATAATTTATACTCAGGTTGAACTGTTAATTCACGCTCGATATTAAACAGTTGTTTCCACACGATGGGAAACGAGATTCCAATGTTAATTGGAGGACCTAATTTGAACGGTAAGCAAACGATGTACCGACTTGTGTTATCACGAGAGTGAGTTTCAGAAAATGTTTTCACGTAGTTTTTCATTTTCCGTCAGATGATTCACTTGTGTAGCCTCCTCTACTTCCCAAAATTTATTGAGAAAAGAAGAAATCTCACTGATTTGACAGCAGCGATGAACGACAACATTCTTCACTATATTAGCAGAGGTACCCTCTAATACCCCTACAATAATCCAGCTGAAAATTGTGGCCTGAGCAATTGGAGCGTCTGTGGGACCTTTCATTAAACCCTGTTCCATGATCGCAAAGTAGACATCAGCAGCGAACATAACATCAATACGATCCTTGGAAAAAGGTTCAGGATCCGCGTAAGTTAGACCTTGTAAGTGAGGCCAGGAATCGATATCTATATCTTGTTTATTAGGAAGCGCATAGCGAGTCACATCTTGACAAACAAATGTGTCCAGTGTCAGTTTAATACTTGGATTGAGTAGAGATTCTATATTGAGTGTTACAATCGCAGTAGCAGTAGTCAAATGTGCTCCAGCTGAACTTTCTACAGACGCATGAATACGATTTCGTGGTAATCTTAATTTTTGGACCATAGACTCTGTAATAAATGATTGATCAGAATAAGGATCAATCATTGCTCTCACAATTTGAGAGCGTCCGTTTGGACCTTTTAATAAGCCCCGAGCAGTACCAAACATGGCAGTACGACGACGTCGTGTTCCTTCATAAGAAAGATGAAAGATGTTTTTTGTTTCTGGAATATTTTCAGACTTTAGGTTTGAATTATTACTATTATTGTTGTGATGAGGATTAGCGTTACGATGCAGTAATGAATTATGCAATTTATTGCATTTATCGCATCGATATTTGCTTGAACATTTATAGAGCCTATGGCCAGATCGAGTACAATTAAAACATAAATAATTTGTTTTTAATATTTTATAGCGTTGATCTACGGTTTTAGATGGGAATTGTGGACACTTTGCGACTATGTGCGGAGATTCACATAACAAACATATATTAGTTGAAAAAGCTGAGCTTGATTCGACTGTAAGGTTAGCATTTGATTTGTCAGTAGTCGTTTGATGTGATTTTATATTTTTATTTTGACGTTGATTGTTATTATCCTGCTTTTAAGGTTGTATAGCTTTTAATGCGTAAATCCGTTTTTTCAAAAAAGCTTCGAATTCGCCAAGTTCTGGATACTCGTTAATATCGCACAAGGATAATTTCCAGGCTTTCCTGGTTTGCTTATCAAATCGATTTACAATGTCATGTATAAATAACCAATCGCGTTGAACTTTTGCCTCACCTAAATTATCAAGTGAATCGATCTCAATTTTATATTTATTGTAAAATACGTTTCAATTCGCAACTCGATTCTTGACTATTAGGAGAAATAGAAAACAAATCATCCAACACTTCATTAATAATCATATGTTTATCTTCGTATCTAGATTCTAACGCATCCCATGCCCTTTTATAATTAGCTTCGGTTATTGTAAGTGAACTTAACATTTGTAGCGCTTCGCCATCTACACCTGGCATAAAATAGTAAAGCTTTTGAACATCGGATAATCGATTTGAATCATGCACGAGTGATTTAAATAAATCATGAAAACTTATCCATTCAACATAATTTCCCGAGAACTTGGGTGAATTAATTTGAGGTAGTTTTATATTCACAGAGTTACCTTGTTCTTGTTGACTGAACGAATTCTCTAAGAGCATCTGATCTGAAGCATTACTATACTCCTTTTATATGAAGTATTCTTCTGTTTTTTTTTCTTTATCAGTGACAACGGCGTTGATCATATTGTGGTACTTACAGGTGAGTTCCCAGCGTTCCTTGAGTATATCAATTCTGCTTTGAATCTTAGCAGCTGTCACGTTTTCCTTTCCAATCTTATTAAAGTTTGACATAGTACGACCGATGAGTCCGAATGTGTCGCGTTGGGTGTTAGTAAAGTTTTAAGTGACCTTGCTTTTTCGGTTGTCATTGTGAGTAAAGAAAGTCACTTTTCATTAAATTTAAAGGACACTTAATTATTCCAATTAGCAAGCACTGAGTACTGATTTTCCGTGGTAACAGCTGAGGTTCATAACAGAAGCCAGTCCCTAATGTATGCGTCTGATAAGAATACATACACAGATACCTGTTGTATTGGTAATGTTGTATTACAGTCAATTGGAGAGAGTAAGATAGACACTATCGAGTCCAGAGAATTGGTGAGAACAAGTGAGAGGTGCATACAAGTGTCTCTCGAGATCTGAGATCTCAATAATAAATCTCTTTAAGAAAATATGAAGAAACAAAAGCTCCTTTAAGGAATAGTATCACTCTCTGTGCTGTTCATTTTTAACAAATTTGTTGAAGAATTTGAAGCAGAAAAAGCCTCAAGCAGAACAATTTTCAAGATTGCGAAGCCACAATGTAAAAATAGCTACCAAACACATCAGAACTCACTATATTTTGAAAAAATCAAACGATCATTTTCAAACAATCATTGTTTCCGGCTCGAAGGGCCAAATGTTAAAGACGTGAAATTTATCACACACAACCAAACGGTTAGATAGTGAAATCAATGTGAGGATCAGAAGTCCATTGAACCACCCCAAACACTTATATCCACAAGCTCAGGGTCCTTTGAAACGCCAACAATCTTTCCTTTCTTCAGATGAATTTTTGCACATTTATCCAATCCAAAGTCCATCCCAATCTCTCATGTGTACTTCTTAAAGATATTTATGGCAGTTTGAAGTTTGCCTTTACCAGGGGCATAGATCTTCAGGTCATCCATATAAAATACATGAGTGACCTTATGCTCGCGCTTGGACAAAATCGAGTGCGAAGCACGAGATACTTGATGGGAATGTGTTCATCAAAGCCGAAGGAGCTTTAACAAAAGAGAATTCATAATCACCAAATTACAGTTATCGATGCTTTGACCTTTAATTTTAAGAAGTTCTGTGCGTAAATGTGGGGGAAATGCAAATAACGAGCGCGAAATAAATGCACTATCGAGCGCGAAGCGAGAGATAAATATATTACCGAGCGCGAAGCGTGAGATCCAAGAGATGACCACCCTGGGAGTGTTCGAACTAGTGAACCGCGCACGCAGCACATGATAAGAATGCGCTCGCGCAGCGGCCAGGTTTTTCCTTATACATTTACAGTACCGTTTTCAGGGCTTCTTAGCCCTGGGAAGAAACCCTTCTAGTTTCGGTCAGGTGTCCATCCGTCTGTCCGTCCGTCTGTCGTACAACTCAATATGGACATGGGGCCAGAAACTAAAATAGGACCCAAAATCAACATGCATAAATAAATTGACATAGGGCCCAAAATCGGCATAGCGCCCAAAATTGACATAAGGCCAAAAATTGACATAATGCCTAAAATTGTCGCAGGTCCCAAATTCGACATAAGGCCCAAAATTTACAGAGGCTCCAAATTCAACATAGCGCCCAAAACTGAGATAGGGCTAAAAATTGATATAGGGCCCAAAATTGGCATAGGGCCCAACATTGATATAGGGACCAAAACTGATAGAGTACCCAAATTCGGCAAGGGGCCCAAAAATAATATAGGCTCAAAATAGACATAGGGTCCAAAGTTAATATGGGGCCCAAAATTGATATAGGGCCCAAAATGATGATAGGATTCAAAATTGACATAGGGCTATAGGTTACGGAACTCTTTTTTGCAGGAAGGTTGCACCTATTGCATCTAATCTTTGCTACAGCATGTAGAAGGTGATCGTGACATACGTAAAAGTCCAGAGAGATATAAATTGGGTTTTCACAGTTTCATGCGAGAGAAAATATCAAAATCGATCTAATGTAGTTTACGTGGGATTGAAGATGTCAAAAATCAGAAATAATAAAACATTTCGCTGAAAAAAATGTGAATACACCATTTCTCCTCGCAACATAGAAAAATCAAGTTTTTCAAAAAAAAAAAAAACGAAGTAAAATTAAGCTGTAGAAAAAGTATATTCTAAAAGACATTTTTTCGAGAAACAAGTTTGTCATCTTGACTTTTTTTCATATCTCGTTTCACTTTTCAGACGAAATAGAAATTTCACTTTTTTTAAATTAAAAATGAATGGTTTCAAAAACGTCTGTAGCGAGATAAAATTTTTATTGGAAAATTCAACTGAAACCTTTATGTATGCCACAATGATTTCTATAAAAGTGTCGTACATATATATTTGTTTTCTCCGTTATAGAACCAAAAGTATTTTGTAATGTAAAAATATTTTCAAATATTGAAAATATTTTATAATTAGGAAATTAAGTAAATTATCTTGAACACAACAATTAAATGCCTCTGGTTTTCGATCATTTCCGTGGTTTGTTCTCATAGTTATTCACTTTACGATAATGAGATGTCATCAAAAGTTTTAGATATTAACCTGAAAAATAGCTTTTATTTCAATCATTTTTAGATACTTTTCAATAAATTCAGTAGAAATTACAGGCACTTGTTAAACTCCCTTTCCTGAATGTGACGTATTCGTTTTGTTTGTTAACTTGAACCTTGAACTTGAACCCACCTTCTTCTAACATGACCGAAAATTACCCTCTAATCAAGGATCATCTATTTTGCGGTATGCTGGACCTAATTTTTACTTTTTTCTAGCTCTTTTACAAATTATTTTCGAATGACAAATAAAAAATGTTCATGTATTTGTTTAATAAATATTCATTGTTTAAAACATGTTTATTTGTTAAAAAGATTATTTTTCCACCTTTTATCTCAAATTATCCGTATGTTCGTAACGCCATAAACTATTAAGCCCGACCACGTGGTTTGAGAACACATATAGCTCGGTTACTTCCGCCCTCAGCACCACCAGGATCCGACCAGAAACCTTCTTGTATTAGGGCCAACTGGGACATTTTTCTCACGAAGACCTACAGTTTCAATTGGATTCATTATTATTACGACAATAATCAAATCAATTATAGAAATACAAACTAACCTATAAATTATAGCTCATATCTGGAATTTTCACCTTTAGCTTGCTTTTTCGGAAAAAGTTTCACTTACACGTCATATCCTGATTGATATAATAGCAAAGGTTACGCAATCTTACTTTTGACTTTAAATGAGTTGTATGTAAGATTCACTAAAATAAAAAGAAACTGTCTTTTTCTTATATTTCAGAGTACTAAACATGTATAGTAGATTGACTTTTCGTATACGCAATGCATATTTCTTGCATTCCATTTATATTGAAACCGCTGTAGAAATTTCTAACAATTAAATAGTATGGCGTAGGTTGCCAATTTTCCTGCGTCTCTTTTATATTATTGTGAACCTTTTAATTATTATCCATAAAAAGGAACTTTAAGTTCTATATATTATTCCTGATTTCCCTATCACAATAAAATAAGTGTACGGTCTGCGTTTGTCAAGGAAACATTGATTTTTCCTAAAAAAGAAGAACGAAACATACCATATAGTATCGATTGAATGTGTATTGGTATTTCCGATGTAGCTTTTCAGTATAAAAATAAAAATTTGCAATTGCTAACAAAAGGGTATCGATTCTTGTGAGGTAAACTGTAAATTCATTTACGTTGAAAAACGTCAATCCAATAGTGAGAAACAAATGGCCAAAGCCGCTCCGTAGGACAAGTTCAGATTATCTCATGAATTAAACTTAATTTCTCTAGGACAAAAAATACTAGCTTATATGATTTTATAAGTTTTCTCTCTACAACAGAATTCAAATCAAATTAAATAGCAAGGGCGATACGTTGAAAAATCAAATCAAGAAAGTCTGTAACTCTGAAGTTAGGGATCTAATTAGGATCTTATGAAATGGTAAGGCTGCTGTTGTTGACAGTGTTAAGTAATGCTGATATGCCTGAATACGATGGCGACCACATACCTCACAGGTTGTGCAAATTGGTAAATTAATGTATCCAGATGAAAGAAGTTCCAGATGGGAAGTCCAAAGTGGATTTATGCTTAGGAGGATCATGTACGGATCAAATATGGATCAAATATTTAGCTTAAACCAGATGATAGAAACAACTTTGAGAGTGAGAAAAAAATAAAGTTTTCTGTGCATTTGTTGACCTAGAAAAAGCTTTAAGAACGTGGATAGAAGTAAACTTTGGGAAGTGCAGAAAGAGTACGAGATCAATGGATGACTTCTACAAACAATAAAAACAATTTATGCTGCTAGCAAAGCGAGTGCGAGGGTAAGAAAACAACTGAGTGACTGGTTCGATATTATGGAATGTGCTAGGCAAGAATGCGTTATGTCCTCATGGCTATTTATTATATTCATGGATAAGTATTCTACAATGGCCCTCTTCGACGTACATGGTAACCGCGGTTTCATATGACCTCTGGATTCTCTAGAACATGATGGTGCTCGTTGTGAATGTTAAACACCCCCTCCCGAGTGAATGTCTATTTATCCGCCTCCAAATTCTCGATAGAAATTGTGGAGCTTCATAATTCATCCAAATGAACAAGGCACAGTATTCCATTTTTCTAGCGCGCCTAACCTGCTAATTTCAAAGCAGCATTGATTATTCGGCTGAAAATAAAAGGAACTTTTTATGTGTTCATTATCGACAAGTGATTTAGTTTGGTCTTTATCGAAAGACAAAAGAAATTCAAGTAAATCAGATAATTGCACATCGGATAAAGTAATGAATTACATAATTGGTGATTGATAAATTGATTATTATATGATTAAGTAATAATAACTAATGAATTAATGAACCAATGAATGAATGAATTACGTAATTATTAGAATAATTAATCAAGTAATTGATGATTATTGAATTAAAAATCACATGAATAAATAAAAATAGTTAATCGATTAATTAACGATTAGGGCATTCACATATGCATTTATTATCAACAGGTGATTTAGTTTGTTTTTTATCAAAAGACAAAAGCAAATGCAAGGAACTCAGATAATCACACATCGGAAAAACTAATTAATTACTTAATTGATGATGAATAAATCAATTATTACATAACTGAAAAATAATAACTAATTAGTTATTTGATTAATTTATTAATTGATAAGCAATTTATTAAATAATCGATGATTGATACAATAATTATTATATAAATAAATAATACAACAAATAACTTAAGAAATTGATTATTATTCAATTTATTTATCATTAATAAATTAATCATTATTTAATTGAATACTAACAATTAATTAATTAATTAATCGTCCGTTTCACCCTTACACAGAAACGATGTGATCAAAATGTTCTCGCAAAAGAAAGATCCCTTTCTCCCTCTCTTCACATCCCGCGAAAAAAATTATGAAGAAAGATGCTGCTTCACGAATTGGAAATTGTTGTATTTGGAATGTATGGAAATGCAAGTTGTTCTGCTTTCAGGATTTATACTTGAAGGGTATAAGATTAGCAGCCTTTTTTTTACTATTCGTTTTTCAGGATTTACAATTGAAAATTTTGCAATCATGGACATTCGTAATTTTTCTATCTGTTTTCTTGAATCTTTATTTGTTTTAAATACAACTGCTTGCTTCACAATAAATGCGCTGTTGCTCAGGATCGATGAACTTCTTTGCTTGAAAATTCTTCTTTTCTGATTCAAGTTCAATATTTTTTATTCGAAAAATTAAAATATTATTCAGTATGTAGTATAACATCACTCGGTGAGAATTTACATTTCTTCAATCTCTTCAGATACTTTGGAAATCTGTTTGATAATGATAATTGTTTGTAGTTTTTCTGTTTTTTCATGGATTTTACAAATATTTTAACATTGATTTTATGGAAGTGATTTTTTATACTGATTTTCTATGATGATCTTTATAAAATTATGAACACATTATAAGAGCGTTATTATAAAAAAATTATTGTAGGCCTAAACTGAATTTCCCTAATATTGTTTCGTAAGGACCCGAGTAAAAATATTTTTTCTGGAGTTAAATTTCGTTGGATTCAATTTGATTTTAAGACGAAAAATAAAGTCTCGCTAACGGCCAGGGGCGAGACTTAGAAAAGCATGTTAAACATGGCTTGGCTAACTATATCTTCATTGGGGGTAACTAAAAACTTAGCTAAGTCAAATCGTTTGTCAAGGGAGGGGGGAAGCTAAACTATATTTCGAAAGTGAAGAAAAAACTAACTACTTAAAATGAACTAGTTATTTCTCGTCACTGCAGATATACCACCAAAGGTATTGTTTTAATACTACTCGATACTGTTTTTCTGAATTTTAGTATAATAACTTGAATAAGCCCTAAATAATACTTTTCTTACAGAGAGTTGACCAATTTGAGCCTACTGAACGCTGTCTACGTCAGTTTCTTGAATATTTACGACAGATTCAAGATTGGCAGGCAATTGAGGCTAAATATGACCTGGGACATATCGACTCTGAAAATGAGCTTCCAGCCGAATCTGGAAGTGATTATCAGAGCACCTCTGAAAGTGAGCAACAATGCGCCTTTGGAAGTGAACATCATAGCGCCTTTGGAAGTGAGAATCCTAGCGTCTCGGGAAATGAGTCTCCACCGCCTCTGCGAAATCTACACGTGAGAACAGGGGTTAATCAGCGCATTGGAGTCGATGGCTTAACCCTTATTGTGCATCGTGTTAACATTAATGAACAACATTCGTCATAAGGGTCTATAACATCAAGGGCTCGTTTGTCTGCGTTTGGTAGTACCTTAGCAGCATTTGTGCATCGTTGTTTTAGAAGAAATAACAGAAATTAATGCTAACTATGGTATATATTTGTGAATTATATGCTTATGTTATACTTATGTTATACTTGCTAAGCTCGAACGATGAATATGAATCCCTATTCAATTTATCTGTATACTGACGAACTAAATTAACGTCAGGGAAGTTGAATAAAGTAACAATTATATTATATAAACATTTTTCATCATAATATTATTTTTTAATCTGTCAGCTGCACAGGCACATTCCATTTTTCATTCTCAATGTTATCTTTTTAAGATTAAAATAAAAATTAGGTCCATCCACTCAGCGCCGCCACCAAGGCAAAATGAAGAATGGAAAACGCCATATTTTTTTGCTTTTTTTTTGGAAATTTTAAGCTGAAAAAGGCATTTTTTCTCTTTAAACTTTCGAGATAAGGGTGGCGGCCATACACGACGTCCACTCAGCGCTACCGTCTATGAAAACTGATTGAAAATTATCATGATGAAATAAACGATTAGGGTTTTTTTTGTGTTCTATCCGATGACACATAATACGCTTGCCAAAAAGCTAGCCCTGAGTCATACATACCTAACCCTCGTTACCAAAATGTTCTAAAAGTGTGAAAACAACCTTGATCAACGTAAAGATGATTCAGAACTCTGAATTAATTATTTAACACTTGAGAATATAACCCCTTTTATCATTTTCCTCGAAAACTAATCTTCCACGTAAGTTTATAAAACGGAACTTACTTATACTAATATAAAACGAATCAAAAATAATAATATTCGAAAAAAACTGTTAAGGGAGACTCTTCTCCTTTTTTGCTCTGCGAGAGTCAATATGAAATTCGATAAAAAACTGAACCTGAGTGAAACATATGAACATCTCGTAACTGAAAATTTCCTGAAAATATAAAAACAAGTTCAAACAATATAAGGATGTTTCAGACCTTTAAATTGACTAATTTCTTGTTAGAAATTTATTTCTTCTATAATTTAACCCGTATGTTTTGAATAACATATAAGTTCAACTTAATTAAATTGAAAAATAACTGTACAATCTACTGATGTTTAACTGCTCGATTTGGTATTCACCTCGCGCTACGCGCTCGGACACATTTGCCTGACGCTTGAAGCTCGGTTCCTCTAGGTTTTCGCACTTCGTTATTATTGTATTTTTAATAAATAAATTATATTCATAGAATAGAATTATTTATTTAAATTTGGAAATCTTCTGGTTCGGATATTTTATTATTCGGAAAGTTTCTGCCGGGAATTTTATTATTCGGGAATTTTCCAATTCTGAATTTTTATTATTCGGTATTTTTCAGTCGTTCCAGAAAATTGTCCAATTATAAAATAACCGAACTAGAAAATTTCTGAATATAAACAATTAAAATTTCTGTTATAAATTTTATTTATTTATTAAAAATACAATCAAAACATTTTTATTCAAAAAATATTTTTTTGTTGGATTATTAAAGTTTCAAAAATTATTGTTTGAATTCAAAATATCAATAATTTTTAAAAAATGTCATCTATAAATATATTTTGTTCAATTATTGTTATTTCAAATTCAAACAATAATTTCAGAAACTTTAAACATTAAAAATAATTCCTTTTTTGATAAAAAATATTTTATTATCATATTTTTAATTAATAAATTATATTTATAGAAAAAAATTATTTCTTTAAATTCAGGTATTTTCAAATTCAGGAATTTTATCATTGGGGAATTTCATTTTTCGGAAATTTTATTGTTCGGGAATTTTATTATATGGGAATTTTAAAATTCGTTAATGTTATAAACTTTCGGCAATTTTATTAATTGAGAATTTTATTGTTCGGGAATTTTCCATTCTCAGCATTCCTTTGCAGAATTGAAATATTTTCCCAATACGAGGAATTGAATTTTTCCATTTTAAGGAATTCTTCTTTTTATTCAGAGAAATTCTAATTAAATTCACATTATAAGACAGATTAAGGTTATTTTATCCTATTAAAAAAATTGATAAAATTGATGAAACGAATGTCTCGAAAAGTGTTGGTTTTAGTTTGTTTTTTGAATTTTTTCGAATTTTGAAAATCGCAATTTCCAAATGAAGAATTCTATTTCATAATAATA
Organism: Andricus grossulariae; assembly: GCA_011634705.1. Taxonomy (NCBI): domain Eukaryota; kingdom Metazoa; phylum Arthropoda; class Insecta; order Hymenoptera; family Cynipidae; genus Andricus; species Andricus grossulariae. The sequence goes on along the minus strand of JAABKJ010075445.1, from coordinate 15,820,735 downwards.
ATTATTTTTGACTGATTTTGAAATGTTATTGATAGAAGATTTAAAGCTTTGTACGAATTTCTAATGATTTTGACAGAAAAAAAAAATTATTAAGATTTCCTTAAAAATTTTTTATGAATTTTTATTTTACCATATTTATTTCAAGAGAATGTTAAAAAAGGTTTCAAACCATTATAAAAGATTTACGAAATTATGCAAAAATAATCTGGAAACTTTGAAGGCAATTTTTTTATTTTTGCCGAATTTGTTCAACTTTTTAGGAAACTTTCTTATCGCTTTAAAAAATATTTAAATGGTTTTGAAGAATTTCAAAGATAATGAATAAATTTTTTAAACTTGATACAAAATGTAGATTTTTCCAGGGCTTGGAACTGAAGTTTTGAGATTTTTTATATAATTTGAATGGTTTCTAGACAATAAACAAATTTTCTTAAGATTCCTGGGAATATTAAAAATAATTCTTTATTTTTAAAAATTAATTATGAGAGAATATTTGAAAAAAATGTAAAGACCTCAAATGATTTCCCAGAATTTTTCAATTTTGCAAAAATAACAAATTTTAGCAAAAATTATTTCGAAATTTTGACTGAACACAACAATAATTTTATTTAAAACATTTCGCAAGGAGCTTAAGAACATAAAAAAATTATTTTAAGATTTCTCGGAAAATTTTATATGATTTTTTGTTTTACAAAATTTATTATAAGAGAATATTAAAAAAAGTTAAAAAAACATTTCAAAAGATTTCCAAAAAGGAATCTAGAAAATTTAACGAAATTTTTTTTTAAATTTTGCATAATTTTGACAACATTTTAGGAAAAATTTGAATCAATTTAAAAGACATTCAAAAGATTTGAAAAAATTTTAAGAATAATAAAAAATTTCCAAAAGCTTGAATCAAAACGTAAATTTTCAAAGATTTGGTAATAAAATTTTTAAACTTTTTAAATAATTTGTAAGGTTTCAAGATAATAAATTTGTTTCAAAAATTCCTGGGAATATTTAAAATGATTTTTTATTTTAAAAAAATAATTGTAAAAAATATTCGAAAAGGTTTTTGAAAGACTTCAAATGATTTCCCAAAGTTTCGGAAAAAATGTAGAAGATTTCAAAGAAAAATTTTTCAATTTTGCTAAATTACAAAAGTTTAGAAAAAATTATTTATACATTTTGAATGGATACAATACTTATTTCATTTAAAATGAAATGTAGATTTTTGAAATTTTGAACAAAAATTTTGGAAGCTTTTTAAGAATTTTGAAAGTTTTTAAGAGTATACAAAAATTTTCTTAAAATTGTTCGGAAAGTTTTAAATTAGTTTAAATTTTAAAACATTTATTTCAAGAGAATATTAAGAAGACTTTTTAATGACCACCAAAAATTTTCGAAATTATCAGAAAAGAATCTGGAGGATTTGTAGGCAATTTTTTTAATTTTGCAAAATTTTTTCAACATTTTAGGAAACATTCGAATCGCATTGAAAGATATTTAGGAGTTGTTTAAAAATTTCAAAAAACTTGAAACAATATATAGATTTTTTAAGATTTCGAAAAATATGTAAAAATATTTCAGTATTTGAAAAGTTTCAAGATAATTGAAAAAAAATCACACAAGATAATAAAAAAAATGTCTTAAGATTCCTGGAAATATTTTTAACGATTCTTCATTTTTTTAAATTATTTGTAGGAGAATATTCGACAAGATTTTTTAAAGACTTCGAATGATTTCCTAAAATTTAAGAAAAATGTAGAAGATTTCAAAGCAAAATTTGTAATTTTACAAAATTACAAAATTTTAGAAAAAATCCAATAATTAAAAAAGATATTTAGAAGTTCTTAATGGATACAAAAATAATTTCATTTGAGACAAAATGTAAATTTTTGAAGATTTCGAACGAAAATTTCGAAGCTTTTCAAGAATCTTGAAAGATTTTAAGAGAATAAAATTTTGTTTTCAAGATTTCTCGAAAAATTTGGAATGATCTTTCATATTTGCAAATTTATTTCAAGCGAATTGTAAAAAAGGTTTCAAAACATTCCGAAACATTTCCAAAATTATCAAAAAAGAATCTGGAAGATTTGAAAGCAATTTTTTTAATGTAGCAGAATTTTTGCAACATTGTAGGAAAAATTCAAAACACTAAAAAAATATTTAAAAGTTTAAAATAAATAAAAAATAGTAAAAAATGTCAAAAAACTTAAACCAAAATTTAGATTTTCGAAAGAAATATTTAAAACGATTCTTCATTTTTTTAAATCATTTGTAAGAGAATATTCGAAAAAGAAATTTTTTAACTTCAAATGATTTCCTAACATTTTGGAAAAACTTTAGATTTCAAAGCCAAATTTTTCAATTTTACAAGATTACAATATTTTAGACAAAATTTCAGTAAGTTTCAAAAATATTTGAAAGTTTTGAGTGGATACGAAAATAATTTTATTTAGAACAAAATATAGATTTTTGAAGATTTCGAACATTTTGAAGCTTCTCAAGAATTTAAAAAAATGTTCTTGAGATTTCTTTAAAAATTGTAAATGATTCTGTATTAACAGAGATTATTCCATTTCAGATACATTCAACTATAAATGTTCCCATTGTGAATGTTCAAAAATGGAATAATCTCATTTTGAAAAGGTTATTCTAAAATTATTAAATTTTTAACATTTTTAATTTATAATGACTTACATTTTCAACATTATAAACTATAAAATTGTTCAATTTGAAATTATTTAATACAAATCGCTTTCTGTTTCAAATATTCCAATTCAACAATTTTGAATTAAACAAGTTCCAACTCTAACAATTTCAAATAAAAGTATTAAAGATGAAACAATTTAAGGTTTATATTGTTTAAAATTTTACAATTGAACAAATTTGAATAAAACAAGTTCCAACTCGCATAATTTCAAATAAAAATGTTGAAAATTAAACAATTTCAAATTTATATTGTTTAAAATTGTACAATTTCAGATACTTACAATTAGAAATGTTCCAAATGTGAATGTTTAGAAAAGTAATAATCCCATTTTGAAAATGTTATTCTAAAATTTAAATTTTCAACATTTTTAATTTGAAGTGACTTACATTTTAAACATTATAAACTATAAAATTGTTTAATTTGAAATTATTTAATTCAAATCGCTTCCAGTTTGAAATATGCCAATTGAACAATTTTGAATGAAACAAGTTTCAAATCGAAAAATTTCAAATAAGAATGTTAAAAATTGAACAATTTCAAGTTTATATTATTTAAAATCGTACAATTTCAAACGCTTTCGACTCTAAATATTTCAATTGTGAAAGTTTCAAACTAAAATAGACCCATTTTGAAAATATTATTCTGAAATTATTAAATTTTTAATATTTTCTATTTGGTCAAAAGATGACCTACTTCCTTAAAAATTCATTTTCTTTATTTAAAGATTCATCATTTTAAATGAAAATTCATTTCTTCGGTCTGAAACTCAACTATTTTGTTGAAAAATCGTTTTTGTCGTTGAAAATTGATTTTTTCAATTTAAAATTTAACTATTCCATGTTCGGTAGAAAACTGATCTTTTTTAGTCAAAAATTCAATTATTTGGTTGGAAATTTATGGATTCTGTTAAAAATTTGTCCATTTTAGTTGAAAATTGAACGGTTTGGTTGAAAATTTATTAATTTGTTGAAGATTAATTTTTTGGTAGAAAACCAATTGCTTTGGTAAAAATCCAACTGTTTGGATACAAATAAATCTGTTTAAGTTGAGGATTCAAGTATTTTGTTCAAAATTGGTCTTTTTTCGTTAAATTTAACTGTTTTTTTTTTAATTTAAATCTTTTTGGTTGAAATATCAGCTACTACATTTTTGGTTGGAAATTCATCTTTTTGATTGAAAATTAATTTTTTTATCTGAAAATTTAATTATTCCATTTTCGGCAGAAAATAGATCTTTTTTAGTTGAAAATTCAACTATTTGGTTCAAAATGTATGCATTTTGTTAAAAAAAATCGTTTTTTTTTTATAGAAAATTAATTTTCTCGATTTAAAATTGAATTGTTTGGTTAAAAATTTATTGCTCGGTTGAAGGTTTTTTTTTTTTGTATAAAACGAATTTTTGGGGGTAAAAAATGCAACTGTTTTGTTGAAAATTATGTCTGTTTGAGTAGAGGATTCAAACATTTTGTTAAGAATTTGTCTTTTTTTGTTAATTTAAACTGTTTTGTATTCAAAATTTAAATATATTTTGGTTGAAATATCAACTATTACATTTTTCGTTGAAAATTCATCTTTTTGGTCAAAAATAAATTTTTTTAACTGAAAATTAAAATTTTTAGTTGAAAATTCAACTATTTGGTTTTGGAAATTTACACATTTTGTTAAAAAATCCAACTCTTTGGTTGAAAATAAGTCTGTTTATGTTGAGGATTCAGGCATTTCGTTGAAAATTTGTCTTTTTTGAATAAATTCAACTGGTTGGTTGAAAATGAACGAGATAATTTTGACTAAAATTTTGAACATTATAAACCTGAAATTGTTTAGTTTGAAATTATTCAATTTGGAACTTGTTTAATTTAATCCGCTTTCAGTTTAAAATAGTCCAATTGGACAATTTTAAATGAAATATATGCCTACTACTTTAAATTTTCGAATTGAAATTCTTAATTTTGTAAATTTAATATTGTTTGAATTATATTTTAAACAATATAAGCTTGACATTGTTGAATTGTGAAATTTAAACATGTTAATAAACTCGTTTTGAGAATTTCATTCTCAAATTATTACATTTTGAAAATATTATTTTGTAATTATTAAATTTTCAATATATTCAATTTAAAATGACTTAAATTTTGACTTAAATTTTAGGTTATAGTGGAATAAATTCATGGAATTCAAGGAACTGTCGAATTCGAAGAATTCACGGAATCCTCGAAATTCTTTCAAATCCATTAAATTCATTCATTCCGTGAATTCCATTAATTCCGTAATTTCCATTAATTCCACGAATTCCATGAATTTGGGAGTGGAATAAATTCATGGAATTCACGGAATACAAGTAATTCAAGTAATTCACGGAATTTTCAGAATTCAAGGAATTCTCGGAGTTCCTCCAAAACGTGGAATTCAATGAATTTCGTGAACTCCATGAAATCTATGAATTCTATTAATTCCGTGAATTCCATTAATTGCGTGATTTCCATGAATTCCACGAACTCCATGAATTTGGAAGTGGACAAAATTCATGGAATTCAAGGAATTCACGGAATATAAGGAATTTAAGTAATTCCGTGAATTAAATTAATTTCATCAATTCCATTAAATCCATAAATTCCATTAATCCCGCGATTTCCAGGAATTGCACGAATTTCATGAATTTCATAAATTCAGAGAAGTCTATTGATTCAGTGAATTCCATTAATACCGTGAACTCAATCAATTCCGCGAATTCCTTGAATTCCATTAATTCCGTGATTTCCATGAATTCCACGAACTCCATGAACTTCTTAGTGGAATAAATTCATGGAATTCAAGGAATACGAGTAATTCACGAAATATACGGAATCCATGGAGTTCCTTCAAATCGCGGAATTCCATGAATTCCGTGAATTCCATTAATCCCATGAATTACATTAATTCCGCGATTTCCAGGAATTGCACGAATTCCATGCATTTCGTAAATTCAGTAAAGTCCATTAATTCAGTGAATTCAATGAATTCCGTGAATTCAATTAATTCCGCGAATTCCGTGAATTCCACGTATTCTGTGAATTCCACGAATTCTGTGAATTCCACGAATTCTGTAAATTCTACGAATTCTGTAAATTCTACGAATTCTGAGAATTCCTTGAATTCCATTAATTCCGTGATTTCCATGAATTCCACGAACTCCATGAACTTGTAAGTGGAATAAATTCATGGAATTCAAGGAATACGAGTAATTCACGAAATCTACGGAATCCATGGAGTTCCTTCAAATCGTGGAATTCCATGAATTTCGTGAATTTCATTAATTCCGTGAATTCCATTAATCCCATGAATTACATTAATTCCGCGATTTCCAGGAATTGCACGAATTCCATGCATTTCATTTGATTGAATCCGCGAAAGTCATTTTTCACATAAAACCAATACCTTCTCATTGAGATGAGAATGTAAAAATCATTTTTTGGAAAAAGGATACAAGCTACAATAACATTCTATTCAATAAAATATTTCGCCTAAATTATATCTACAAATTTTCTTAAAACCACTTCACGCTAGGATGCGTATTTTTAGTTCAAATCGTAAGAAGTAACATTGAAATTGACCAAATTAAATGTATGTAATAACAACACGAGTTGTTATTTTGCAATTCTGGAATTTCATTATTGCTTAAATTTTATATTTTTAATATTTGAATATTTGGGAATTTCATTTATTTGATTAACATGCAATTTATTTAACTTTCAAATTTAGAAAACATTGTATCATAAAGGGGAAAATGATTCTGTGTCAATTCCGTGGTCGGGGCCGTTCCCAGCCCCTTATTTTTTGATTTACATGAGGAAGGAAAAACAGAAATTCAATTATAAAAAAAATTGTTCACCCCTAGAAAATATTTATTATTTATTGAGGTGTTAGTCTGAAATTTAATGAAAGCAAGAAAAGGTGTAAAGATATTATCGGCCTTGGAGTGTGAAAATTTATAATTCCATTACAATTAATGATCTGAAAAATCTCCTCAAAATTTTTTCCGAGAAATAAAACGTACACGATTTTTTTCTGAAATATAAAGCAAATATTCTGCACAATAAATACATTGAAAATATGTATACCGGGTAACCCGCAAAAATCTTGAATATCAAAATACACAAAAATACACACTTTTCGTGGTTGAAATATTTCTATAGTACTTTAAAATGTATTTGTAGCTATAATTATAATGAAAAGGATGTAAATATTGAATTTAATATGGCAAACTTTTGATTCCTAAGATTTTAAGTTAAAATATATTGCATTTTTAACAAAATGTTCGAATCTTCAACAAAACAGTTGTTTTTTAACCCAGAAGGATGACTTTTCTACCAAAAGACAAATTTTCGAAATACCGATAGAATTTTGAACTGAAAAAGATTTCTCAAGCGAAAAATGTAATAGTAAAAATTTTCATTTAATTCAATTAATAAAAAAAATTCATCAGTCTAATTAACTCAAAAAAGGCGATTGTGAACCAAAGAGTTGAATTTACAACAAAAACTAGGAATTTCAATTTTCAATCAAACAGTTTAATTTTCTGCCAAAATCTTGAATTTTCAAGCTCAACGGATGCATTTTCTACAGAACAGATTAATTTACAACTAAAATTTTACATCGTTTGTATCAATTTTTTAAAAGTCACAAAAGATTGAATTTCTACCATAAGAGATGATTTTTGAAAGAAAAACAAGATGATTCCCAAATTGAATGTTTCCAATAAGTTCGTAACCTTACTTCCAGTGACTTCCTCCACCTATGCATGTTACCAATACTGTTACCGAACCTCAAGTTGGTAACGTATTTAATGAACGGTTCCTGACTCCCATTTAAATTAATTTAATAAAAAAAATTTTGGATTTCTCAAATTTTGTTGAATTCACTCAAATTCTTATAAATTTCATAAAAGTATCCTGAGTTCCTTTCAACTCTTCTTAATTTACTCGCATTTGACTGAAAGCAATGGAATTTGTGCAAGATTTTCCAATTGATTTCAGTGCTTTCTAATTTTAGTTAATTTTTTTTTTTAATTTAATCGGAATTCTTGTGAATGTATTGTGAATTTATATGAATTTACCTGGAATTCTTATTAATTTGATTGAAATATTTTGCTAAAAATACATTTTTAAGTATGATAGGAATCTTTGAACTATATGAAAAATGTGTGTTTTGAAATTCAAGATTTTTTCGCTCAACCGATAAAAATAGTTTTTATTTATTTATTACGAAGAATATTTTTCTTATACTTCATAAGAGATCCTGTAAATATTATCTCGGGGGAAAAATGTATATGAGCCATTTCCGACCATTACTTTGTATTTATTTATAGGTTTCAGATATGCAAAAAACGTGCCTATAAAATTTATAATACAGTTTTTTCAATTTACAGAATTTTACAAACATTTAGGAAAAATTCGAATCCGCTCAAGCGTTATTTAGTACTTGAGGGAATTTGAACTGACTCAAATTCTTTATATGATTGCCTTAAAATCTTGTAGATTTGTTTCACAATTTTCGAAATCTTTTCAAGTTTTCAATTTTTTTCAAAACTTCTAAGCCTATTTTAAGATAACTGCAATTTTTCCTTAATTTTTTGATTTTTTTTAGTTTTTTTTTCAATTCTTCTGAATCCCTCCAAAACTGTGAAGAAGTTTTTTTGGTTATTTGAAATCTTTCAAAATCTGCATTTTGTTGGCAATTTTTTGAAATCTTTTCATTTTTGTTCAAAATGTAGCTATTTTGTTAACATTTATTTTTTTTAATATATTCTTGTGCTGAAAATTTCACTATTTTATCTCTGGTTGAAAAATAATTTTGTTGTTATTTAATATTCAACTACTTGGTCACAAATTCATTTCTTTAGTTGGAGATCCCAAAAAAGTGTACATTTAACGCAATCCAAAAAACATGATTTTTGCGCTTGTTCAGAAAATTCTAAATTATGCGAAAAAATTGGTGAGAATCTTTGATTTTTTATTATTTTCAAATATAAAAATCTGTGACTTATTATGGAATTTTGATCAATAATTAATACTAAATTTTGGATCAATTCTTTTGAGTAATTAGCACAAATAAGGATATTCCAAAAATAATTTTTAAAAAACAATAACTTTTTTTCTAAGGAAACGGCAGGTCAAAATATTTGATTATAAAATATGTATTTGAAAAATTGCAACAATTCTGATTTAATGCCTTATTATACTGAATTTTTTGACAGAATAACAATAACCTTGTCTCTATTCAATGTTTGTTCATCATTAATAGAAAACACGTGTAATAGGTATTTTTTATGATAAAGAGTTTGTTGGCCAGACCTGAAATTCATTCCAAATAACATGTTTCTCTACTAGAATTAAAAATTCCACCCATTTTTTAATTCAATTGTAAAAATTTTTTTTTTATATTTTCGATTTAAGAATTTAGTTTTCGTAATTGCCTGAAAAATGTTTCTGGGTCAGATTGATCTATTTCGATGAAAATTTGTTTTTCTTTGTTTGAAATTTAGTACTTTGAATATAAAATGTAAGTGTTCCACTTTCAGTCAAAAATGTACAATTTCTAGTTAAAAATTTCACTATTTGGCAGAAAACTTATGTCTTTTGTTCAAAATTCGATTTCTTTAATCAAACACACATTTTTTTGTTGAAGAATTATCATTTTAGTTAGAAAATCATTTCTTTAGTTGAAAATCTAACTATTTGGCTGACAATTCTTTTTTGGTTTGATATTAGGTTTCTTAACTGAAAATGGAACTATTACGTAGGCGGGAATGTTAATTCCTCATTTATATAGGTTTTTTTAACCATATACTAGACCGCAATCAATTGCGCGCTAAGTGCGGCATAGTCACTTATAAGCAGGCACATTAAGTAACCTTTTAGTAACCGCGGGTCAAAAAGTAACTAAGTTACTAATAATTAACCCGTTCCGAACCCTGTAATTTTCTCAAGAAAAAAGGGAAAATAGGTGAAAGATTAAACATTTACTTTTACATGTCGAAAAGAACAAACAAACTTTTTATAAGAAATGTATTTTTAAATAATTTTCAATGATTTCTGCCATTCAAGAATTTATTTTTAAAAATTGGATATGCTTAGGTCGTTAGAAATTCATTCGCAGTGATATAAAAAGTCCGAAAAAAATAAAATTAGTTAAATACACAATTTTAATATGCTTAACATCGTTCTCATGAATATTTCTTTCCAAGATTTGCCATTTCTTCCTTACTATAATTAATAATTTAAATATAAATTTAAAACTACACTCTTCAGTAGAGCGAAGTAAAAATGCTAAAATTAATCGAATAGTTTGAGCTGAAGGTATAGCAATTTGTGGGTCGACATCCAAAACAATTAAAGAAAACAAATTTGAAATCGGTTAATATCATCTGTTCTCTTTTAAATATACAATTTAAAATTTTTTAATTCAAAAACAAATTTTTCCTTATTCAGACTTTTTACAAAATGTACAAAAATATGTTTTTTGGATTGATTCGAACCTGAAATTTCTTCTACTTGAACATTATTTTCTTGGTGTTTATAACATTCTAAAATCGCAAAAAGTATGAAATACCAAAAACCTTAAATCACGACAAAAGTTTTTTCCGAAAAAGCAAAATGATAAAATTTGTCTCTGGTCCAAGCTGAATAAATTTCAAGTTCGACATATTCAACTTGTTTTAAAATGTGTGCACATTTACAAAAAATTGTTATTCAGCAAAAAATGTATGTTTAAATTTGATATGTTTTTATTATTGGTCACTAGTAAAAGCTGTAAATATAACAAATTCGTCATCATTTTTTAACCAATAGGAAAATTTCATGAATAATGCATTTAAGTGATATAATTGCTTAAATTATTATTCAATAATGGGTAATTTACTAATTTCAGAGAATTTTCCGCGTAATTCAAATATTGTATTTTCAAATATCGTATATTTAAAGAGAAAAGGTTAAATTTTTTGAGAATAGGGTAAAAAGGGGAATTTCAAGAAAAAAAAGGAGAAACTAAGAAAAAAAGGGGAAGACTGTTCAACCTGAAACAACTATGTGGATAAACAAAAAGAAAATTTACCAAAATTCCAGGCCTCGGTCTCACTTTAGAGATGAAAAATAGTACAAATAGTCTCACAAAATTTAAAAAGTAGTGTCAAAATAGTGCCATAACATTGTTAAAGTACTAGAACGTTATGCGCGCTACGCACGCACTAATTAACCTTTCTTTAGAAGAAAAGCTCCGTTAAATTTTCTACCAAACAAGACAAAATTTCGACAAAATACATCAATTTTCAACGAACAAGTTGAATTTTCAACCAAGAAGATTAATTTTTTACCAAAAAGTAGAATTTTTAACAAAATACTTGAGTTTTCAACCCCTTTTATACATTTTCTACCAGATAGTTGAATTTTTAAACTAAAAAAGTGCAATTTTTAAACCAAAATGGAATAGTCAAATTTTCATAAAAAAGTGATTTATAATTTTTAAAAACGAATTTTCTACAAAAGAGTTCAATTTTCTATAAAATTGTTGAATTTTCAAGCAAAAAAAAAACAATTTTCTACAAAAAATTTGAATTTGAAACAAAAAAAGTGAATTTTCAATTAAACAATTGCATTTCAAACCAAAAAGTTAAATTTGCAAATAAAAAATTAATTTAAAACCAATAAACAAATTTGAAGCCAAAAGGACGACATTTTTAGAAAACAGTTGAATTTTCAACACCAAAATATGAATTTTTAATAAAAAATTAATTTTCCACTCCAATTGTTGAATTGTCAACCCAAAAAGACGAATTAAACAAAAACAGTTAAGTTGTCTACCAAGAAAAATTTCCGTCAACTTTTTACGGCCAAACTAGAAATTTTCAAAAAAATTTTATTTTCTACCCCAATTGCTAAATTTTCAAATCAAAAGAACGAATTTTCAACAAGAGTTGGATTTTTAATTAAGAAAGAATTTTTACTTAATAAAGAAACAAAATTTTATCCAAAACGTTACATTTAAAAAAAGGAGCTTTCTATAAAAACCGTTGAATTTTTCGCCAAGAAATTTAATTTTCGAAAAAAGAGAATTTTCAACAAAATACATGAATTTTTAACCAAATTGTTAAATTTTCAATAAAATTCATACATTTTTTTTACCACATAGTTGAATTTTTGAACTAAAAAAAATCAATTTTTAAGCCAAAATAAAATAGTTAAATTGTCATTAAAAAAATGAATGTTCAATTTTTAAAAAACAATTTTCTACCAAATTTTTGAATTTTCAAGCGATAAAGACAAATTTTCTACAAAACATTTGAATTTTTAACAAAAAAAGTTAAAATTCAACCAAACAGATGAACTTTAAATCAAATAGTTATATTTTCAGTTAAAAAATTAACTTAAAATCAATAAACAAATTTTCAACAAAGTAGTTTCATTTTCAACTAAAGAGATGAATTTTCAACTAAAATTATGAATCTTTGACCAAAAAATACTTTTTGAAGAAAAATAGTTCAGTTTTTTATCAATGAATTGAAATTTCGACCTAAAAAAAAAGAATATTCAACAAAAAATATAAATTTGTAAGAAAAATTATTTCAAAAAATTATTTTTGTAGATTTAGTAGTTAAGAATGTAATAGTTGATATTCCAACAGACAAATAATTTTATTTTGAACCAAAAACATTTGAATTTAACCAAAAAATACAAATTTTCAACAAAGTACTTGAATCTTTGAATGAAACAGATAAATTTTCTACCAAAAAAGACAAATTTTCGACAAAATACATCAATTTTTAACTAAACAGTTGAATTTTAAACCAAATAGTAAAATTTTCAGTGAAAACATTATTTTAAAACTAATAAACGAATTTTCAACAAAGTAGTTTCATCTTCAGCTAAAAAGATGAATTTTCAACTAAAATGACCAATCTTTGAATAAAAAATGAATTTTGAAGAAAAATAGTTCAGTTTGTGACCAATGAGTTGATATTTTAAATCAAAAACAGTTGAATTTAACCAGAAAATACGAATTTTCAACAAAAAAACTTGAATCCTTAACCAAAACAGGTGATTTTTCTACCAAACAAGACAAATTTTCGACAAAATACATCAATTTTCAACCAAATAGTTGAATTTTCAACAAATTTCATACACTTTTTACCACAGTATTGAATTTTTAAACTAAAAAAGATCCATTTTTAACCCAAAATGGGATAGTTGAATTTTTATTCGAAAAAAATATCTTTTTAATTTTTAGAAACGAATTTAAAAAAAAAGAGTTAATTTTTCTACCAAATTGTTGAATTTTCAAGCAAAAAAGACCAATTTTCTACAAAACATTCCAATTTGCAACAAAAAAAGTTAAATTTCGACCAAACAGATGCATTTCAAACCTTTGTGAAATTATTGAAATCTTTGGGGAATCATTGAAGTCTTTGTGAAGTCTTTTAAATCTATCCGAAATTTGATAAATCTCTGGGAAATCATTGAAGCTTTGCGAAATTTGTTAAATCCTTTCGAAATATTTGCAAAATATTTTTAATTTTTGTGAAAACTTTGAAAAAGCATTGAAATCTTTCTGAAATCTTTTTAGATATATGGTAATATTTTTTAAATTATTCAGATTCTTTGGAAGATCATTAAAGTCTTTGTGAAGTCTTTTAAATGTATCCGAAATCTTTAAAATATTCGGAAATTCATGGAAATTTTTGCGCAATTTTTTAAATCTACATTAAATTTTTGCGAAATCGTAGTGAAATCATTGGAAATCTTTGAAATATTTTTAAAATGTTTGGTAATATGTGTCAAATTATTGAAATCTTTGGAAAATCATTGCAATTTTGTCAAATCTTTGCAAAATCTTTGAAATATTTGGTAATGTTTGTAAAATTATTTAAATCTTTGTGAAATCTTTCGGAAACCATTGAAGTCTTTTAAATCTATCCGAAATCTCTGAAATCTTAGTGAAATCTTTGGGAAATAATTAAAATCTTTGTTCATTCTTTGAAATCTATCTAAAGTGTTTGTGAAATAATTGAAGTCTTTGTGAAATCTTTTGAGTCTATCCGAAATTTTTGCGAAAACTTTGTACTCTTTGTGAAATTAAAAAAAAAATCATTGCTATCTTTCTGAAATCAATTGGAAATCATTTAAATCTTTGCGTATTCTTGGAAATCTATATGCAACATTTGCGAAATATTTGAAATCTTTGTGAAATTTTTGTGCAATTTTTTTAATCTACCTGAAATTTTTGCGGAATCTTTGTGAATTCTTTAAAACTCTCTGCAAAATGTTTTTGAATTTTTCGGCAATATTTATGATATTATTGAAATCTTTGAGAAATAATTGAAGTCTTTGTGAAGTCTTTATAATCTATCCGAAATTTTTGAAATCTTTAGAAGATCCTTAAATTCTTTGTGAAGTAATTTAAATTTATCCGAAATCTTTAAAATATTCGGAAATTCATTGAAATTTTTATGCATTTTTTTCAATGTAGCTGAAATTTTTGCGAAATCGTTATGAAATCTCTGAAATATTTGTAAATTATTTGGTAATATGAGTGAAATTATTAAAATATTTGGGAAATCATTGAGATTTTGTCAAATCTTTGCAAAATATTTGAAATTTTTGGTAATGTTTGTGAAATTATTTAAATCTTTGTGAAATCTTTCGGAAACCATTGAAATCTTTTTAATCTATGCGGAATCTCTTAAGGCTTTGTGAAATCTTTGGGAAGTATTTGAAATCTTTGTTCATTCTTTGAAACCTAACTAAAGTGTTGGTGAAATAATTGAAGTCTTTATGAAATCTTTTGAGTCTATCCGAAATTTTACAATCTTTGTGAAATCTTTAAAAAATCATTGATATCTTTCTGAAATTGTTTTGAAATCATTTAAATCTATGCGTATTCTTGGAAATCTATCTGAAATCGTTGCGAAATATTTGAAATCTTTGTGCAATTTTTTTAATCTACTTGCAATTTTTTCGGAATCGTTGTGAAATCTTTGTGAATTCTTTAAATATTTTTAAATTATTCGGTAATATTTATGACATTATTGTAATCTTTGAGAAATGATTAAAGTCTTTGTGAAATCTTTTAAATGTATCCTAAATCTTTGAAATCTTTGTGAAATCATTACAGGAAATCATTGAAATCTTGGTTAAATATTTGAAATCTATCTGAAATCTTTGTGAAATTTTTTAAATCTATATAAAATCTTTGAAATCGTTGTGAAATAATTAGGAAATCATTGAAATCTTTGTTCAATATTTGAAATCTATCTGAAATCTTTGTGAAATCTTTGCGAAATATTTGAAATCTTTCTGAAATATTTGAAAAATCATTGCGACCTTTGTCAAATCTTTGTGAAATCTTTGGAAATCTTTGCGAACTATTTGTGAAATTATTTAAATCCTTTCGAAATCTTTGGGAGGCATTGAAATCTTTTAAATCTACCCGAAATCTTTTAAATCATTGTAAAATAATTGAAATCTTTCTTAAATTCTTGGAAATATTTGAAATATTTTTCTTATATTGGGAAATATTGGTAAAATAATTACAACCATTGAAGTCTTTAAAAATATTTGAAATATTTCAAAAATATATTTGGCAGTAATATTTGTGAAATTATTGAAATCTTTAGGAAATCATTTAAGTCTTTGTGAAGTCTTTTCAATCTATCGGAAATTTTTGAAATGTTTGGAAGATCATTAAAGCCTTTGTGAAGTCTTTTAAATGTACCCGAAATCTCTAAAATATTCGGAAATTTATTGAAATGTATGTGCAATTTTTTAAATCTACCTGATATTTTTGCAAAATCGTTGTGAAATCTTTGTAATATTTTTAAAATATTTGATAATATGTGTGAAATCTCTGAAATCTTCGGGAAATAATTGAAATCTTTGTTCATTCTTTAAAATCTATCTAAAGTGTTTGTGAAATAATTTAAGTATTTGTGAAATATATTATGAGCCTATCTAAAATTTTTGCGAAATCTGTGCAATCTTTAAAAAACCATCGATATATTTCTGAAATCTTTTGAAAATCATTTAAATCTTCGCGTATTCTTGGAAATCTATCTGAAATCGTTGCGAAATATTTGAAGTATTTGTGAAATTTTTTTAATCTACCTGAAATTTTTGCGGAATCTTTTTGAAATATTTGTGCATTCTTTAAATATCTTTGAGAAATATTTTTGAATTATTCGCTAATATTTATGACATTATTGAAATCTTTGTGAAATCTTTGAGAAATGATTGAAGTCTTTGTGAAATCTTTTAAATCTATCCGAAATTTTTGAAATCGTTGTGAAATCATTGAAATTTTTGTGAAATCATTATAGGAAATTCATTGGATTTGTTGTGCAATATTTTAAATCTACCTGAAATTTTTGCGAAATCGTTGTGAAATCTTTGAAATATTTTTAAAATATTTGGTAATATGAGTGAAATTCTTAAAAAGTCATTGCAATTTTGTCAAATCTTTGAAAAGTATTTGAAATATTTGGTAATGTTTGTGAAATTATTTAAATCTTTGTGAAATCTTTCGGAAACCATTGAAATCTTTTAAGTATATCCGAAATCTCTGAAATATTTGTGAAATCTTTGGGAAATAATTAAAATCTTTGTTCATTCTTTAAAATCCATCTAAAGTGTTTGTGAAATAATTGAAGTCTTTGTGAAATCTTTTGAGTCTATCCGAAATTTTTGCGAAATCTTTGTACTCTTTGTGAAATTAAAAAAAAAAAATTGCTATCTTTCTGAAATCAATTGGAAATCATTTAAATCTTTGCGTATTCTTGGAAATCTATCTGAAATCGTTGCGAAATATTTGAAATCTTTGAAATCTTTGTGCAAATTTTTAAATCTACTAGAAATTTTTGCGGAATCTTTGTGAAATTTATGAAAGATATAGATAGAGTAAAAAGTGAGTAAAAAGCTAAAAAGTGCAGAATAAACAGCAACTATCTAGCATTAATGAAGAATATAGTTATAAACAATAATAATTTGTTTGAATAATTATGTCTGCTAAATTTAATTAATTATCAACTCACCCTACGTAAAAAGTAGACAAATAGTTGTAAATTTCAGAAAAACACTGCAACTTTCTAGCATGATTCAAATTGAATATTATTAATAATAATAATAAACTGTTTGAACAAATAATTTTTTCAACTTTCATTAATTATTTAACTGACTCCAACTGAAATGTGAACAAAAAGTTGAAAATTTCAGAAAAAACTGCAATCTTTTAGCATTATTGAAAGAGAATATTATTAACAATAATAATAAATTGTTTAAATAATTATGCTTGTTGACAAAAGTGAACTATCACCTCTCTCTTATTGAAAATCGGACAAAAAGTGGAAAATTTTTGAAAAAACCGCGGCTTTCTATCTCTATTCTAAGAGAAAATTGCTAACAACAACAATAAATTGTTTGAATAATTTATTTAATCATTTCCAACAGAATAATTAAATTTTCAGTAAAATAGATAAATTTTGAACCAAATTTTAAACAAACAAAAAAGCGAATTTTCAACAAAATAGTAGAATTTTTAACCAAAGAGGGGAATTTTCAACTAAAATGTCGAATCTTCAACAAAAGCAAGATTTTTCAACAGGAAGTTAATTTTCTACTAAAATGTTGAATCTTCAACACAACAAAATTTCCACAGAAAGTTAATTTTTGGCTAAAATAGTTAAATTTATAACCCATAACGACGAATTTTCAACCAAAAAGGACTTTTGAATAAAATTGTTGAATTATCAAAAAAATAATTAAATTGTGAACCGAAAAACATGAAGTCCCAACGAAAAATAGAATAGTAAACTTTTAAACCAAATTTTTCAATTTTAAGACCCAAAAGGCAATTTTTGTACACAACCGTTAAATTTTTAACACGAAAAAATGAAAAATAAACGAAAGAAAAATTAGTTACTTCCTCGGTTCATTGCTTAGCAAAATAATTAAATTTACAACAAAATATTTGAATTTTTAACAAAATAATTAAATTTTCAACAAAATAGTTGAATTGTCAGCTAAAATGATGAGTCTTAAAAGAAGTGAAAACTCAAAAAGTTGAACTGTTGAACAAGTAGTTGAATTTTCAATAATTTCTGAATGAAAAATATAATAATTTATATTTTATCTAAGAATAGATTTTAATTTCAAACAAAAAACAGTTAAATTCAACCAAAAAATACCAATTTTGAACCAAAAAATATCAATTTTGAACAAAAAAGTTAATTTTCAACCAAAAACGGAATAGTTCAATTTCCAATTAAAAAAATTGATTTTCAACAAAAAAAAACGTATCTTCAACAATATAGTTAAATTTTGAACTAAAGAGATGGATCTCCAAATATTTGAATAAATTTTTGACAAAGTAGTTTAACTTTCATCGAAACAGTTAAATTTTCAAATAAAAAGATTAATTTTCTACCAAAAAAGACTAATTTTCAACCAAATATATTCAACCAAAGAGTAGAATTTTTATCTAAAAACGATAAATTTTCAACCAATAATAGGGAAGTTAAATTTTCAGTTTAAAAAATTAATTTTTGAGAAAGTAGTTAAATCATCAACCTATAACATGAAATTTTGACAAAGTGGTTCAACTTTTAAAATAGTAGTTGTATTTTAACAAAGAAAGATGAATTCTCAATGGAAAATTTTCAGTTCAAAGAATTAATTTTCAACGAAAAATAGTAGGATTTTTTTATTGGCTTCTATTAATTCAGTTTGCACTTAGGCGATAACCTTTTAACGTCTATGAAATCCTTTAAAATCCTTATAAAGTTTGGGAAGTTCTTTGCAGCCCCATTCAATTTTTTCAAAATTTCTTTCCGAGTCCATTTCTGTAAATATTATATAAAACTAAGATAAGAAAAAATTAAGGAAAAAAATCAAGGAAACGATAATTTTATGCTGTTAATTATTTGTTTAAATTATTGTATCATAATGAATAATAATGATGTAATTTTCATTTGTTGAGCCTCGAGAAGCAGATCTAATTGTTAAAAGTGTACTTCCTAATGTCTCAAATCATTATTTTTACACTTATTGTAATTAATATGAATAGAAAAACGAAGTTTTATGTTAAATGGAAATATTTTTTTTCCCATTCAATTTAAAATCGAATTATTCCAACTTTTTGATTTTCACCCATACATAGAAGTTATGTTAATAGGTGAAATAACACCAATTTTGAGCTTTGCAGACGACACAAAAATCTTTCAAAAAATGTCAACTACAAGAGATTGTATAAAACTGCAAAAAAAATTGATTAATTTGAGCAAATGGTGTTTAGATAACGAGCTTCCTATTATGATTGAGAAATTCAAAGTCGTAACTTTCGCACGTGCAGAGAATATTGTAGAATTAGAATACATAAAAAAAATCATTGAATCAAGAAAATAACGGTAAGAATACGGATCATGCAATATGTTCATGTTCCAAGAAAATTTTTCTCGTGTACAGATTACTGTAAGGACTTTATTATATTCTATAAGAATTCGAATATCGAGAGTTGGCCCGCGCTAACAAGGGATCGAGTTTACGTTCGATATTTCCCCCTCCATAAGCGAAGCGTCGACAAATGCCAGCATCTTGGGCTTTTGTCAAGCTTTGAAATCTATCCGAAATCTTTGGGGTCTTTTCGGGGTAATTGGAATATTTGAATCCTCTCTGAAATGTTCTGAACTTGTTGATATTCCCTAAATACTTGGAAATCTAACTCTTGGTACTTTAGAAGGGCTCTTGATAGTCACTCCTGAAGAAGAGCTCTGTCATATTATAAACTGATTAGTTCCTTTAGAACTTTTCATTCAGTCAGCTCTTATTTTAAAACTTTACCTTATTATAATTTTAGGGGGTACAAGTGTTGATACCAATCTTAGGTATTTTATTAGGAATTTTTCTATGAACTTTCCACATTTCATTTCATCTCCCGTGTTAAGATTTATAGGGTGTAGTTATTAGGTATTGTTGAAACTATATTCTTATGTAGGTTGTGAGCAACTATATTTTCTTCGGAATTTCCAGAACTTTGTACTTTAGGAATCCTATTCTTAAGCATTGCTTGATACCCGCCCTTAATTTTTTTAGGAACGTTGTTGAAAAGTAATTTTAGCCCGTCCCAGTGTTATAGAGGGATACATCTTTTTTTTCTAATACAACTGGCATATCTAGTTCGCAATTTACTTGATGTTTTTGCGCCTTACGGAAGAGATATAAGCGATAGAAAAAAGGCCATAAAATTGGCCAATTGGAACGCTCATAGTGTTTCAGGTAAGAGGGGAGAAATTGAATCCCTCGTCTTCCAGAACGACCTGGATCTGTTGTGTATTACGGAAACCTGGCTCACTGAGGATCTTAGTTTTGAGATTCCGGGGTATCTTACGTACAGGTCGGATCGTCTGAAAAAAAAAGTATGGAACAGCTCGAAATTATTCTGAATGACACGGAATCAGTCGGAATGAGCACGAGTGATCTTGCGGATTAAGACGATGGATCTCAGGAATTATTGCACGTATTGCCAGAAACTAATCTACGAACCAACAATGGTAGAGCACCACAAAAACTGACAAGCCATAAAATGGCTAGGACGAAGAATTGAAGGAATACCTTCAATTGAATTGAAGGAATTGAAGGAATATCAGATGCCTACTCAGAACCTCCACCAACAGTGAGACCTGTCCAAAGTAAAAAACTTCACGAAGATTTTAATGAACAACTCTCACAATTGATAAATCAAGAAAAGGAAAAGAAGAAAATACGGAAGGAAAGACGCGAACGGGATAAAGAAAGATTTTTGGCAGCCACAGTTAAAATTATGAGGGAGAATACAAGAAGACGCGCAGAAGAGGAGAACAGGAAGGTAGCAGAAAGATCTGAGGAAGAGAGACAAATCACAGAGCAGTGGTGCAATTATAGAGAGAAAAGGAATCAGGAAGCACAAGCATTTGTGTTGGAGCAACAAAAGCAATCAGCAATGAAGAAAGATAAAAACTAAGTGCACCACGTTACGCTGAGTTCTGCTTTACAATGGAACCACTGCATCTCGTTTCAAATTGGAACCCTAATTTCTGATTCTACGCTATACTAAAACTACTATATCTAATTGAAGCTACATTTTGTTTTGAATTGGAACTCTCAATTCTAGTTCTACGCTATATTAAACCTACTATACCTACTTGAAGTTACATCTCGCTTTGAATGAGAACTGTAATAATTTATAATTTCACGTTACATCAAAACTGGAACCTTACTCAATTCCAGTCTCTTTTGCTCTTCAATAAGAAGACTACACATAACAGTTCTAAAATCACATTTTTTTGCGACACACATGGGGATGTCAATTTGAACCCTTTCATTATAAACATTACTCCATGTAAAAACAAAAGGCTGCAATAAAGAAAAAACTTTTACGCTTAACGAAATTGAAATAATTCACTACTCCAAACGAAAAACTTTTCCTTTTATTTGATAATTGTTACAGAAACATGGAAACCATGGAGGATAACTGGCAACGAAAAATCATAGAATGCACTGCATTTTCCCAAAATAACCCTAGAAAGAAGTTCGAGAATATTAAATGCCAATTCTGTGGCAACCTCATATCGAAACCCATTTACATAGCACACGACTTCTTTTGCAAAAACAGACCGTTTAGATACAGACAGAATTACTCAATCCCAAACGACAATGGAGAAACTTACATAAAAGGGGGTTGGGAATATATTAACCGCAGAATCAAAATTTGCTAAATATTAACTCATCTCAAATCAACCACGAAAGGAAAATTGACCGTTGCACCTTAGAGTTAGACTTGCGGGGGAAGGGGCGTAACAGATTTGTTACCACAAGGGAGGTATCGGTAGGGCCCTGAGCTGAAGGGTTGACAGGCGTGCGCGAGAATACAAGGAACCTCCAGAGGGGTCTCAAAACTCCGGGCGACGCGACGGCGCGTTCCTTTGTCAGTCGTTCCGTGTGGCTGCCAGAAAGCATTAGTCTCTCAAAACCATAGTGCTTAGCTTTCGTTTCCAGGCTGCTCTCACTTATTCTTGTCCCCTTGTGTTTTACATTAGGCTCTACTTATTGTGTTCTCACCTAATTTCAGCTTCTCATTTCCTAAGTTTCCGCCTAGGCATTACCTCCGTAATGACGAATCGAGATTCACCTCGCATCTAATGCCGTCGGTATAGTCACTGCAGCTTCTTTTAAGTTCTTGATACCTCTCCTCCTTTTCCTTCTCCTTAACAGTGATGTTTTGGTCGGACGAAGCTGAAAATCTGATCACGAATATAGTTCGTATATTAAGGTCCGCGAGAAAAATGTCATGCTTCTCGTTTTGGAAAATTCACTTTATCTCCCCCTAGCTTTCGGTAAGGCAGATTCGTCGCCATTGCCGCAAGATCGACAAAGCACTCTTAGGGCACTCTTAGGGCCATAAAGCAATCTTGTTAATGACGTTAGTCGCAGATACCTGGTTCAACGCCGTCAAATTGGAAGACCAAATCTGTCGAACAAGATGCTTGTATCTGTTTCGGAGAGCCTCCTTCACTGATAATAGGTACTGAATGCGACTTTGTGGCACGCTTAGGTATGTATAGGTCTTTTTGGTGTCAAGATGTCTAATAACACTCATATAGACAAGCTCAGGGTCCGCGGGAACGTTAGTAATTCGTCCTAGTTTTAGATGAATCTTGGCACACTTGCCCAATACATAGTCCATAACTATCTCTCTTGTATACCCCTCAACGATATTTAAAGCACTCTGAAATTGGCTTTGACTACAAGCATAGACCTTCAGGTCATCCATATAAAATACATGATTCACCTTATTTTTGCGATGATTTTTGTCGCCACAAAGGTACCCAGGATAATTGTGTAATGCGAGAGATAGTGGTAGAAGTGTGATGCAAAAGAGAATAGGTCTAATGGTGTCACCCTGGAAGACGCCGCTCTGGAAAGAAACGCTGTTCGTTGTCACACAATCATTTCCGGATGAGATAGTAAATCTAGTTTTACAAAGATGCATCAATCTCGATGCAACTCACTATGTGTGGATGAACAAGCTTTCCAAGAAGCTTTCCAACAGACAGATGATAAATCTATTAATGGTTGAATCGAAAAATTTCCGGTAGTCAATCCAAGTTCTCTCGGAAGCCTGCTACACCTTTTTTCGAGCCATGTTGTTTACACGCCTCTCTCCACACGGGCCCATTTTTTCGAACAATAATATCGTTTAGCACTGAACGCGGGACGCATTCTGTCACGCCCATCCTGCAAAGGCGAAACACTTGACTTGGCTCATTTTGACATTCGCGACACAGAATAAGTTGCAGGTCCTGATTATCTTCGTGGACGATGATCTATCAATCCTTTTTTTTATATCCGCAGAAAAGACGATAACCTGCATGAAGACACTCATTCAATGACATGCCTCGACTTAATCGCCGAGACCCATCAAAAACTATTCGCACTTTCGTGGTTATATTAACTATATTCACTCCAAGCTCCGTGATGCGGAAGAAAAAAAGACCGCGTGATGCTTTTCGGATCCACAGAGATGTTGAGGGACTTCATCTGCTGAAGTTTATAGTATTCTTTCATGAAACTGGGGTAGGCTTTGTGAAAATGATCATCTCCCTTGAACCGCTATTCCATCTAAAGTAACAAGCAAAGAGATGAGGAGTAGGAATCTCCTAAAGATGTGACGTCACCGTTGATTGGAAAATGCAAGACGTATCTCCCGTCCTTAGTCCTAGAGGAGGTTATCTAGAAATACTTTTCACACTCTTCTTCCTCAGCTGCCCGAAAAGGTTAAGGGTGCAAGACTTCTAAATATTTAAAAAATTTATAATGGTCAAAAAAAAGTTTTTCACTCTTGAAACAATGGAACATATTAACTGTAGATGCATCCAACGATATAGGAGATGGATGGAAGGGAGTAGATGAAGAGGGTCTATAATAAGGGTATAAATGAATAGGTGGAGTAGAATTGGTATCTATAGGAGGAGAGTAGAGATAAATGATCTGATATATGAGGATATAGGAGATGGATGGAAGGGAGTAGATGAAGAGGGTCTATAATAAGGGTATAAATGAATAGGTGGAGTAGAATTGGAAGGGGTATATGATAGCGATGGAACAGGAGAGAGAGAGAGAGAGAGAGAAGATACATGTGGACAAGGGAGGGGTGGGGCTTTACGGAATATTAGCGAGGAGCAGCTAGGGAGAGGAATAATGTAGATGTGTAGAGAGGAGATAGATAATCTCAGAACGGTGTAGATAAGAAGTAGTTCGAGTAGGTCTATAACAAGGGTGTAAATGAGGATGTGGAGAAGAAGGGAGAAGAGGTATATGTGAGAAAATATGGGGCGGTGAAATAGGGGAATATGGGTGAGAAGTAGCTAGGAAGGGGCATAATCTAAAGGAGGAGAGGAGAGATAGATAATCCGAGAACATGAGAAGATATAGGAGAGGGACGGGACGAAGTAGATGAGGAAGGATAACTAGGGATGGGATAAGAGATAGGAGACATATGTGGGAAAAGGAGGGGTGGTACTTTCGGGAATATTGGCGAGGAGTAGCGAGGGAGAGGGATAATGTAGATGTGTAGAGAAGAGGTAGATCATCTCAGAATGGTGCAAATAAGAAGTAGTTAGGGTAGGTCCATAATAAGGGTGTAAATGAGGATGTGGAGTAGAATTAGGAGTAGATAGGGATGGGATAAAAGAGAAGAGATATATGTGAGAAAGGATGGGGTGATAAAATAGGGGAATATGGATAAGGTGTAGCTACGAACATAAGATAAAGGTGAGTGATGGGAAGGAGTAGATTGGGAGGATCTATACTCAGGATATAACTGAGGATGTGGAGTAGAATTTAGTATAGAGAAGGATTAAATGGAATTACCCACTACAAAGAGGTATAGATTTGTATTTCTTCGAAGGATAAATACCTTCACCAGGAATGGCATAGACCTAAATAAAAAAAAAAGCAAAACAAAATATTTAATTTCCTCTGACGTCGATTTATAAACTTGAGAAGGTCGAAATCAAACCTGAAGGTCGATTGCTTCTACATGGTAATTAAGCTTCTGGAATTAGTTCGTCAAAAATAGAAGAGTATGAAATTTTCCCTGCGGGCGATCATGTCCGCAGCGGGTCGGAAAAAAAGACAATCGATGCCACAATGCGCCTCCTTTTTAACTTTTTTTTACCTCCTCTCCTGATCCATAATCACCTTCTCTTCCCTTCCTGTCCCCTCATCTTCACTTCTTTTTAACCTCCTATCTTCCTTGTGATCCATTACTTTTTGCTTGAGACGCACGAGGCCCACGGATTCTTCGAGGCATGAATGAACCCGAGACTTGTGGATCATTAATTAAACTTTCAAGCTACCGACGGTCCCAGGGCCTCTCAACGATGATTCAATATTGTTCCTGAGAAATTATCAATGTCGAGAAGTGGGCAAAAAATTGAATTGCGAGAAATGTTAGATGATATTTGATATCTAGAAATAGGATCTATTTGCGAATTTTTTTTTGGGTTGGTAATACTAGAGTGGGCTGGGTAATAAAAAAATCGATTTTTTAATTATAAAACAATTATTTTCATCTGATATATTTCGGATGGAGCAATGAGTAATAAATATGAAGAGGCGCTATAGTTTATATCCAAATGGAATTATTAAAGCAATCTGTATCATCATTAGAGAATAGCAGAAAATTTTTAACGTCTTTTTGAGATTAGATGGAGTTATGAATTAAAAATCATTTTTAATTAGTTTTTTTTCTGAAAAAAGATCTTCTCCTTTCACTCCGCAGGGATTGGAACCACAGAACTTCTGATTTCCGGTCAGGTGCTTTTCCGATTAAGCTACTAGAGATATCGAGAGAAGAAGCTTTATTTAAGAAAATATACGCATTATTATGCTAGATAGTAAAAATCAAATTTTTAAAATCATCTATTTTACCATTAGAGAATAACAGAAAATTTTCAACTTCTTTTTCAGACTAGATGGAGTTATGAATTAAAAATCATTTTTTATTATTTTTTATGTTGAAAAAAAAAGATCTCCTTTCACTCCACTGGGATTCGAATCACAGAACTTCTGATCTCCGGTCAGGTGCTTTTTCGATTAAGTTACTAGAGAGATTGATAGAAGAAGCTTTATTTCAGAAAATATACGCGTTATTATGCTAGACGGTACAAATCAAATTTTTAAAGGAATCTGTATTATCATTAGAGAATATCAGAAAATTTTCAACGTCTTCTCCAGACTAGATGGAGTTATGAATTAAAAATAATTTTCAATTAATTTTTTTCTGGAAAAAAGATCTTCTCCTTTCACTCCGCTGAGATTTGAACCACAAAACTTCTGATTTCCGGTCAGTTGCTTCTTCGATTAAGCTACTAGAGAGATCGAGAGAAGAAGCTTTATTTCAGAAAATATACGCATTATTATGCTAGATGGTATAAATCAAATTTTTAAAGAAATCTGTATTATTATTAGAGAATAACAAAAAAATTTCAACGTCTTCTTCAGACTAGATGGGGTTATGAATTAAAAATCATTTTTAATTTTTTTTTCGAGAAAAAAGATCCCCTTTCACTCCACTGGGATTCGAACGACAGAACTTCTGACTTTCGGTCAGGTGCTTTTTCCATTAAGCTACTAGAGAGATCGAGAGAAGGAACTATATTTCAGAAAATGTACGCATTATTATGCTAGATGGTACAAATCAAATTTTTAAAGGAATATGTATCATCATTAGAGAATAACAGAGAATTTTCAACATCTTCTTCAGATTAGATGATTTTATGAATTAAACATTATTTTTAATTAATTTTTTCTGGAAAAAAGATCTCCTCTCACTCCGCTGGGATTCGAACCACAGAACTTCTCATTTCCGGTCAGCTGATTTTTCCATTAATCTACTAGAGAGATCGAGAGAAGGAACTTTATTTCAGAAAATATACGCATTATCATGCTGGATGGTACAAATTAAATTTTTGAAGGAATCTGTATCATCATCAGAGAATAACAGAAAAGTTTTAACCTCTTTTTCATACTAGATGGAGTTATGAATTAAAAATTATTTTAAATTAATTTTTTCTGGAAAAAAAGATCTCCTTTCACTCCACTGGGATTCGAACCACAGAACTTCCGATTTCTGGTCAGGTGCTTTTTCCATTAAGCTACTAGAGAGATCGAGAGAAGGAACTTTATTTGAGAAAATATATGCATTATTATGCTAGATGGTAAAAATCAAATTTTTAAGGGAATCTGTATTATCATCAGAGAATATCAGAGAATATAAGAGAATTTTTAACGTCTTCTCCAGACTAGATGGAGTTATGAATTAAAAATAATTTTTAATTAATTTTTTTCTGGAAAAAAGATCTTCTCCTTTCACTCCGCTGAGATTCGAACGATAATGAATTCAACGGTAAGCCACTATTTTATCAAGATATATACCTGATATATCTGAATTTGATTGGTTTTCATCAAATTCTCTCAAATTCCCTCCAATTATTTTAAATACTGTCCAATTTTACTGAAATCAATGTATCCTAAATTTTCGAAAATTATTTGGAATTCTCTTGAATGCAATTGAATTTGTCCAGAATTCTGTTCACTTTCATTTTACTCAATTCGATAAGAATGTTTCAATTTTATATTTTTTTTAATTAATTCAAATTCCTACGAACTTGGGTAAAGTCTTTTGAATTTTTCTAAATTCACCTTAGTTTTCCTAAGATCAAGGATATTTATGGGATTTTTTAAACTTATTTGAATTATTTTGAATTGTTTTGAATTCTTACGAATTTCTTCTGAATTCGCTGACTTTCGCCTAGAATTCACATAAATTTCATCTGATTTTTTGGCTTTCTTTTCAATAACGCGAGTTTAAAAAATTTTGGTTTTCGCAGGTCACCTAATTTACAGAAATCATCGATTGAGCACTTCTTTCAGTAAATTTGCAATAAATAACATTTAAAAAAAATGAAATTCAACTAAAAAAATACTTTGAATTTAAATTTAGTGTTCTTGAACGACGAAAGTTAACTTCAACTTATGTTAGTCGTATCAAATTTTCAAAGCTCACCATAGTAATTATTGTTGAGCAATGCTTATAATCTTTGTTTTAGGATACTAAAGGAAAAAGCATCGAAATCAATGCAAAATTTATAAAGTAAATCGATGAAGGATTGATTTTAAGATTTTGGTATTTTCAGATTTTTTCGTATATCTTCCCAAGAGATATTCATCTCGAAAAATATAAAAAAAACTCTATTGTATCGATTTTAAAATAGTAATTTCCCAATTCATTGAAAAATTCAATTCCTCATTGACATTTGACAATGAAGATGCTTTTGCTTATGTCCAATAAATATTTTAATACTGCTAAATACGTCTGGCTTTGGCGATATATCTTTTTCTTGGTAATGGTTTCCTGCCATTCCAACATTATTTAAAAATAATGAAAACCATCGATTGTTTTCATTTTGGAAGAAGTCTTTTTTGTACTATAGGTAATCAAAATGCCAAAATTTTCCTAAAGAGAGGTACTAAATTTTGCCTGGTATACTTTTTTCATTAGATTTATTCATTTCTTGTGTTTTACTGACATCCTGCAAACATTTGAAGATCAAAAAAGACAATTTTGAAAAATTGGTTGAATTAATTTGAATTGCAAAACATTTTTCAAGTAATTACTCTGTTAATTATCCTTTTATTACCTTCTTCATTGCAAGTGATTATGTATGTTATCATACTATTTCTAAAATACTTCTAAAAATATGGATGTATTATTCTAATCTTTGTCTTCAAAACCTCCGGGAATTCACATTTTCAGGTTCCAATTCTTCAAATGTCCTCAGTATGTTACGAAAATATTTATCTTCTTTCACATCCAAACCAGTGAAGAAGAATAAACAGAGTCTCCGAAATTAAAAACAATTTCTCTCATCACTACCCATACAAACTTAAAAAGTATAACTAAATTTTTAATAATCCTATGACGCAAATCTAATATAAAAATTGATTTACAACAATAGGAAAAATCTTTGAATGAACTAAAAAGGTACATTTATAAAAAATTATTTTGATAAAATTGTAAAATTTCAAATAAAGAAAAATGAATTATGTGAAACTCAAATTCAAATTTATACAAAAATTGTGAATTGTACAAATAATGTTAATATCATCTTTTTTCCTTCAAATAATTCATCATACAATTATGATCATTATAAATTACGTAAGTAATATATAGTCCAAGAGACACTCATAAGAATACGCTTTCTAGACACGTGTGTCATTAATTATTACTTTCCTTGAAAATCTCAAATTATTTTACAACACTGATAGTACATAAATTATAATTCTCCAGAATTTTACCTAAGCACAATCTAATTGTATAGGTGAGCAAACTTTGTAAGCTACCTCCACGCAGTTTTAAAACGTGATTTGGTAACATTTCCTGATAACAAGATGTGACGTGCGATTGCTAATATTTGCTAATTTCAAGAGTGTTAAAATTCTTATTTACTTTCCGAGGTTTTAAAGAGAAAACAAAAGACTTAAATCAAGAAGCCACTTTATTTACAATAAGACTTTCGAATGTAAAAAATTTTTCGGATAGGTTGCAACCTTTTTATCCACCTGTAGATGCAGAATATATATGAGGTTGTTCAATTTCAACGATTCATTTTATATTGGAAAATGACAAGGATTTGAAGGGATCAACTTTTTGGCAAACACCCATGAAATCATATGCAATTCCTTAAAATTCATTGAGATGCCCTGAATTTCGGCAAATACATTGAAATTCTATAGGATCCTATCATTTTAAATCTGCCAAAATACTTTCGCATTGATTAAAACCCCATGGAATCTTTGTATAATGATAAATCTTTCAAAATCTCATGCTATTCCTTCAAATCCATTGAAATATCAAATATCCAAAGTACCTGGATAGTAGGTGAATGTCCACGTATCCAGGAAGCTTCCCAAGAAAGATTCGGGGAATGTTTAAGAAAGTTTTTGCATTATATAAAATTAAATAATTTGATTTATTAATTTCCTCACGAACATTTCTCGAACCTTTATTAGGAACCTTCCTGGATACATGGACTTTTACCTGCTTCCGGCAACCTCACTGAAACATTTTTTATAAATTACCAAATCTTTCTTTGGAATGTTCCAGGAACGATCAGCAAAACTTTTGTACTATCCGGGTAGTATTCAAAATTCTCGAAAACCTTGAATCCTCTGAAATTCCTTGAAATCTATAACAATTCCTTGAAATCATGCAAATTTTGAAATTAGGGATTGCTTTGAAAATTCCAGAAACCTTTTATCAAATCTGCAAAAGAATTTCATCCGTCATCTTAATTCTTGCACAATAATTCTAAATTTCGAAATCAATGTTAAACAGTTTAGCTATTTTTTTTTCCTTGTAACAGGCTCATGAAATACAAATAAGTATGTCTAGGAAGGACAAACTTGATGCATGTAATCGTTTAGATAAGGACCATAGTATATAGCCCTCATACACTCTGATCAGTTTCTCCTCCACTTGGACAAAATGAAAATGCTTCATATTCTGGTCTTCGCCTTGGTGGTCATCTTTAATTCTATAGGTGAGTATAATAATATTCGTAAACATATATCTAATATCTAGATCTGTAGGTAAATTTTTTAGCTTTCTGCAAATAACAATTTGTTGCTCTAGTGAGCATCCTATCCTAATTGCTATTTTTTTCAACTCTATCTGGATATGTTCCTAATATCTGCATGCTACATAGTATTGGTGACAACAATCATTTTTATCCGTATGGAAATAAAAAATTCTTCTGTTATATCTGGAATTCATCTGAAAAAGAATTCCCGGATAGTACAAAAGTTTTTCTGAACATTCCTGGAACATTCCAGTGAATGTTTGAGGATGGGGTGAGGAACGTAAAGAGAAAAAGGTCAGAAAGGAATTAAGAAAAGGGAGGAAAGAGAAAAGTGATGAAGAAAAATATAGTTGATAAAGGAAGGAGTATTTCGAGTTTTGTGATCAAAAGAAAGAAGAAGAAAATAAAAGGTTTGAGGAGAGGCGAGGAGGCTAGTTTGGAAGGTAGCAAATAGAGAGAGAGAAAGAGAAGGAAAAGAGTGAACCAGGATATTGAGATGGTAGAAAGGAAAAAATATTTTATGGATATCCTAGGAGCGGTGGAGAGAAAAGTTAGGAAAGAAGGTAAATATCGTAGAGAAAGAGATGAGGAATAGGACAAAATGAGCAACGAAATAGTCAAAGTTTTAGGAATACTGCAAAATGAAGAGGCACCTCGTATAGATGATATTACAAATGAATTCTGGAAATATGGGCTCAGAAATCTGGATGGATGTGTATGGATAATGTGTAATAGAGTCGCGAGAGGAGAGGGATGGCAAGAATTATCGGAAGAAGCAGTAGTGTTGCCCATGATAAAGGAAGGCAAAAGGGAGGAGGTTAAAGATTATTGCGGTGTGTCGCTGATTTCAGCACTGTATGAGGTATGTGACTGTTTTATCGGAAAGGTCAAAGAAAGAAGTTGAGGAAAAGGAGATGGAGTTACCGAATCAGACAGGGCATATAAAAGGAATGGGGTTGATGACCAACACAAATGTTCCAAATTATCTGGTAAATAGTAGGGAGAAAGGGGCAATGTTCGTTATGGTCAAAAAGTGAATACAAGAAAGCTTGATAAAGAGAGAATCGAAAATTTTTAGGAAGGCAAAAAGCAGGGTAAAGGTAGGAGAGTAACTAGGAGACCGTTTCTGGTTATGGGGATGGATGAAGAAGTTGGAGGGGCCAGAGATGCAAATGTGAAAGAATGAAAGAATGAATATGGAGGAATAGCGAAATATAAAAATGCGATTAAAGGGAAGTGAATGTGAAAGTAAAAGCAAACGGAAGTAGCTTGGATTAGCAACGTAAAGATTAGTAAGTACAAATTATGTAATATTAGTTGACGTAGATTTAGATGCGGATAAGCTCGCTCTCACTCGCTCGATCTTGCTCGCTCTTTTGCTTTCGTTCGCTTGCTCACTCCTTCGACCACGAAATTGCGCTATATATACACCTTGGCCACAAATCTGGGGGATCTAAACGTAAAGTGTGTATGCCGTCTGAACCGTTTTCAATGGGAATACATAATATTGCGAAATCTCTGCATGCGATTACCTGCGCACTGCGCCTTTACACTAAGCTGCGGGAGTTTTTCAAGCGAGATTCGCCACCGTCTCTCGCTCTGCGCGCTGAAAGTATGTAAATATTAAGGATAAAATAATATAAAACTTGTATATGGTTTTGTAAGGAACGTAGGTCGTGTAGACCCTTAGGGGACGCATGAATCAAGAAAGCTCAAAAGTTAATTTACGAAGAAATAGTTGAATAACAAGTAATAAGCAAGTAATAATAAATAAGAAGTGAAAAGCAGGGGAAGTGAGGAGAAATAGGGAGTGTGAAAATGTGGAAATCAAGGAATAATGTGAGGAAGGAAAGAATGGGAAATAAAAGGAAAAGAGGGGTTGCAAAGTAGGGGAAATTATGAAAGGAATTAAATTGGGTGTGAGGGATAGTGTGAAATGGGGGAGAAGAGAAACTGAAAGAATATCAGAACAAGGTCAGTTTGGCAAGTGATTGAAAATTATGGGGAGCAAAGAAGGAGATATAAGGGCAAATGAGGGGAGAGTATGAAAAAAAAATAAAGGAAGGCTAGTGAAGGAGAGGTATGTGTGAGAAGGAAAAGTATGGGCGAGAAGTAGAGCTAGGGGAAGTAGGAGAAGTGAGAGATTGGAATTTAAGAGAAATGAGGGGGTGAAATGTTAGAGAACTAAGAGAGGGGAAGTAGATCAAACGTTTTTAGGTTAAGAACGGTAGCAAGGGATAGTGAGGGGAGGGCTGATAGGTTGTGCAAGCGAGAACGGGAGCAGAAGTGAGGACAGGGAAAGGTAAGTGGAGGTGTCTTATCTAAGGTAGTTCGCAGATGGACATGTACAGAAGGAAGATGTTGGTGAAGGTAGGAGAAGCGAAGGTTGAAGCGAGGGAAGGTTTAAACAGAAAGACATTGTTAGTGATTAAGTAATAATTTTTCCTCTAAAATATATGCGTACGAATATCAAAATAAACTTTTTTTTATCTGTTTTCGAAAAAAAGGGGGCACTAAAGAAAAATGTAGGCATCGGGAACAATAATAAATTGAATTTTTATTGTAATCGCCAGTGATTCGTAGGATTTTGAACCGACTTGGCATCAAAAACAATATTATATTTTACTTGTAAATTTCCTTAAACTGAATTATGGTGTTGTGAAGTTTGTTTCACATGTGTTTCACATGTACTATACTGAATCACTTTGAGATTGGGTTTGTTGAGGAGCCTACGAGAACTTCTTTTAAATCTTGTCGACTATATTTGAAAACGATGCCACTATACATGTTTATTTTCGCCGTTTTCTCGCGGTAGAATTCGAATATATTCCAATTGAGGTGTATCATTATTCTCCAATATAGCGAGGATGTCACCAGTGGACGTGGCTAAAACAAGTTGCTCTTCGGTTGGCATAGGCATAGGGACACCGCGTGCTCCTCTAATATAAATTGGTTTACCGACAGGAAAAATGTACCTGCGAATTTCATATACATGGTCCGGGTTAGTACGGGGAATAAGTCGAAGAAATTTAAGTTATTTAGAAGTATATCCAAATATGAATGAATCACGACGCACTAATTTAAAAAATTTTCAAATAAATTTAAAAGACAAAAACTTACGTCTAATTATTCAAATTCTAACAAATTTGGATAAATTAGTGGACGGAAGTATTAATTGTGACAGAAGAATCCGTTGAGAGTGTCGTTCCTTAAGTGATGCTTACTTTAATTCAATTTTCTGTATTCAATGACAGGTAGATCATAGAGAGCAAAAGAGGCTTCTTCCTCGCAGAGGGTCGAGTAGGAAGTCATGTGGTACCGATACCGGGATCGATATATAAAGTGCATCGGTCCCACGCTATCCCCACTTATTAGCTGATGGCGCGCACAATCGATCGTATGATCGAATGATTTCGCGAATCATCCCTTAGCTCTACCTGGTTGTCCACTTTGATTCAGAGGCGTACCAATATGAACATTCGCCCCTAGCTTTACGATTCAATTTAAAATATGGAAATAGAACGGACTGAACCAATGATAATATTCTTAGAATTTTCCGCAATACAAATTTCGGTGAAACTGTTTCCAAAACAGAGAGACTTGGGCAATGAAACAAGATTCAGGCCTTGAGAACAATAATACATTATTGTTATTAAATATATTTTATGTTTACATCTTCTCAAATTGAATTACGGTTTAGCGGATTTGTTTTACATTTCGTTTACATGTACTATTCTAAAACTCTTCGATATTGGATGTAAGGTGCTTACGGGAAATCACTACTTTACCACCGAACAATTCACGCCTACCCCGAAAGGGAAACGGCTTAATGATATAATAATAATAATAATTTGACATGGCGCAGTGCTGCTAAATCTAAAAAGCTATGAAAAACACCAAACCTATTGATGTAATATATTGACGATCGCAAAAGTGTACATTCACAGGCTAAGTTCTGGAAATTCTCGAGAAACCAGCACGATCGACAATAAATAAGTACCGCACTTTCATTCATGCTCGCAGTTAAATCTGTACATTCCTTCTGGAGGAGGACGAGCTCACGATCATCGTATTCAGTCAAGAAAAAAAACGAAAGTGATTAAAACGTTAAATTACTAGGAATATAAGAAATTATTGAATTGAGTATAATATTACTTTCATATCATTATTTATCTACAGATAAATTTAATTTCAAGATGAAATCTTATTCATAGTAAGGTGAAACATATCCAGAATCTAGTTCTTTATTGATGTAAAGTGCTTCATGTCAGAACGATAGAGTATGAGTAAAGTTCAGTGAATCTAAAATCCATTGATGCATATATAGTAAGATGCGAAGTTCCAGATATGGAATAATTATGACTCCATAAAAGCAATTCAAACTTTCATCATAATTCAGAAATATATTTCTCGGGATTACTGAGATTACTTTCGACACTTTTCTTCTATGAAAGGTAAAGAAACACCTGTATTTGAAGAGATGTTGAAGTAGTTTAGAACACAGCGTGCAGCCTCCAAGAGAAGATGGGATTGTGTTAGATAACCGGATTTGAGTAGCGATGCTAACTAATTTTTATGCCACCTGCTTACGACAGGAACGAGTTGCAAGGACATTAGATAACTGATTATGACTACGTGCTAATGATCCTACCTCAACTATGCCGTGCAAAACATAAAAATCGGTACATAGATTTTTCTGAAATTTGAATACAAACTCCCTCTTTCATATGTTATATGATTTATAATAAAATAATGACAATGAAGGTTAAATTATCCTTTTTTGTTGAAATATAATTGTTTAGTTGAAATATCAACTGTTACATGCTTCGTTGAGAATTCATTTCTTGTTTGTGGAAACGTTAATTATTAAGGATTTATAATTATAGTTGAAAATTCAAACTATTTGATTTTAAATGCACTTTTATGTTAAATGTTCTGTTTTATAGAAAATTGGTCATTTTCGCTTGAAAATTCAACAATTTGATAGAAATTAAAAACTATTTAATTGAAAAGTTAAGTTTTTGGATGAAAAATTTAATTCTTATGTTACAAATTCATCCTTTAATAAATAATTCGTCTTTTTGGCTTTAAAATTAAATAATTTCGTTGAAAAATCATGTATTTTGTTCAAAATTCGTCTTTTTGGTAGAACATTGATTATAATTCATCTTTTTGGTTGAAAATTCAACAACTTTGTTGAAAATGGATTTTTTTTGTTGAAAATTAGTTTTTATCTGAAAATGTAACTATTTCATGTTTGTTTAAAACTTTATCCTGTGTATTGGATAAGTTGGAAATTCGTCTTTTTTTATAGAACATTAATCTTCTTCGTCGAAAATTCATCTTTTTGTTTGAAAATTTAACAATTCTGTTGAAAATTCGTTTCTTTTTTGTTCAAAGTTATTTGTATTTATCAGAGTTTTATCTGAAAATTTAACTTCCATTTTTGGTTTAAACTTTATCTTGTATATTGTATGAGTTAATAATTCAACTGTTTGGTCGAAAAATCATGTATTCATCATTCTTTACTGACAATTATCTTTTTTGTTAAATAATTCATCTTTTCCGATTTAAAAGTCTACTGTTTTTGAAAACATTCAACTTTTTAGCTTAAAACTTTTACTCTTTTGTGGAAAAATTTATTTTTCGTTTTTCTTGGTTAAAAATAAACTTTTTGCATGAAAATTCAACTATCTTCTGAAATTTGGTCTTTTTGTTGATTGAAAATGCATCTATTATAGTAAAAAAGTCATCCTTCTGGGTTGAAAATTTATCTTTCTTGATTGAAAGTTTAACTATTTTGATAAAAATTCGTTTTATGTTTGGATGAAGATAAAATTTTTAAACTGAAAATTAAGCTATTCCATTTTTTGTTAAAATTTGACCTTTTTCAGATAAAAATTAAACTTTTTGGGGGAAATTAATGCACTTTTTGTCAAAAATTCGTTGTAAAAAAAAAAATAACAATAATCTTCTTAGTTGAAAATTTATCATTTTTGGTTAAAAATTCAATCGTTTGATTGAAATATCAACTATTACATGCATCGTTGAGAATACATCTTTTTGGTTGAAAGGTCGATTATTTTACTTAAAGTTGAACTACTTTGTGAGGAAAATAATTTTTTTATTAATCTGTTCTAGAATTAAATTCTATTCTATTGTTTGGTAGAAAATTAATCTTTTTCGCTTGAAATTTCAACAATTTGGTTAAAGGTTAAACTATTTGGTAGAAAATTAAACTTTTTTAGTTGAAAAATCATATTTTTGGTTAGAAATCCATCATTTTGGTAGATAATTCGTCTTTTTGGATTTAAAATTAAATAAATATGTTGTAAATTTATTATTTCGATTAAAACTTGTCTTCTTTGGTTGAACAATAATCTTCTGGGTCGAGAATTCATCTTTTTGGTTGAAAGTTCACCAACTATGTTGAAAATTCATTGTTTTTTTTTTCAAAAATTAGTTTTTCTTTTTTAATTAGAAAATGTAACCATTCCATGTTTGTTTAAAAATTTATCAAGTACATTGAATAAGCTGGAAATTCGTCTTTTTTGATATAACATTAATCTTACTGGTCAAAAATAATGTTTTTGTTTGAAAATTGAAGAATTTTGTTAAAAAATTTTTTTCAGAGTTTTCTTTCATCTAAGTTTTTATCTAAAAATTCACATATTTCATTTTTAGTTGAAACTTTATCCTGTATATTATATAGGTTAAAAATTTAACTGTTTAGTAGATAATTCATTTATTTTGTGGGAAAGTAATCCTTTTGGGTAAAAAATTATTCATGTTTGTTGAAAGTTCAACTTTTTAGTTGAGAATTCAACTATCTTGAGAAGAATTCATCTTTTTTTATTGGAACATAATTTTTTTGGTTAAAATTCATCTTTTCTTATATAAAAGTACACTGTTTTCTAAAACGTTCGACTGTTTTCTAATTCATTCGACTGTTTTCTAATTCATTCGAAACATTTTCGAAAAAAGTTTCTTTTTGAAAACCCTACAATATTGTTATGCGACTTTTTTTAATTTTCTTGAGCATCAACAATTCACATTTTCATCGCACAAAAAAATAATAAAAAATTCCATTTTGCGGTTAAACTATACAAGATAAGAAAAAAGATAAATTGACAAAAATTGTGCACTTAAAAAAGATCTACAAATTTGCTATGAATGACTTTTTGATGGGACGCGTAGTTTTTGTTTTATTATTATTATTATTATTATTATTATTAAATCATTAAGCCGTTTCCCTTTCGGGGTAGGCGTGAATTGCTCGGTGGTAAAGATGTTGTGACAAACCTCTATTTATGTTTTTAATTTCACAATCTGTTTTGTGTTCACCAATTTCGATTTTTAATTTCCTCCCTTTAGAGAGACCTTGTATGTACAGCGAAGTGAGTTTTAAATCAAATTGATTCTAATTATCAATCCATTCAATTTTCTTACTCTTACTATTTTAACGCATGAGTGCGTTCAGTACTAATGTTATTAACTAAATAAAGAGGATAATTATAATATACTAATTTGGTTTCAGTAGATTTGGATTCTCTTTCCTAAATTGAATGTCACTTAATTTACCACATTTATGAACTGAAACTTGTAATAGGCCAATTTTATGACAAAAAAAATTGAGTGAATGGTCAATAAGATTCCTCCCAGACCAAGCAGGTGTTCCGTACCAATATTTTTATAAATAACCTTATGGAGTTTTATTAATTTCCTTATCAAAATAGTTGATAAAATTATCAATTTCACTTTTGCAGTTCAGTTTAATACAATCTTCTATACTATTAAACACATTTTCTAAAAACATTGGTTGAAATTAACCTACTTTGTTGAAAGTTGAACTACTTTCGTTTAATGATTTTTTTTTACTGTAGATTCAAGTTTTTAATTGAAGATTTGTCTTTGCTAATAAAAATTAATTTTTTTGCACAAAAATTCATCTTTTTGGTTGAATTTAACAGTTTTTGATAGAACATTCATCCTTCTTGGTTTAAAACTCAACTTATTGGTTGACCGTTGAACTAGTTTGTCAATTTTTTTTTTTCGTTGAGAATTAATTTTTTTGCCAAAAAGTTGTCTATTCCATTTCTTTAATTTATATTTTTTGGGAAAATAGTCAACTATTTGGTTGCAGATTCATGTATTTAGTTGAATATTCTTTTTTTTGGTAGAAAATCAATCTTCTGGCTTCAAACTACATCTTCTTGGTTGAAACTTCACCTTTTTCGGTTAAAAGTTCTACACCTTGCTTGAAAATTAAATTACTTTTTTTTTAAATTCATCTTTTTGGTTCAACATTCAACTATGTCGTTGAAAATTAGTATTTGTAGTTGAGAAATAACTGACCTTAACCGAAAATTCAACTATTCTATTCTGGCAGTCAAATTACTCCTGCCAGTTCTCTTCCTCCTGCCAGACGTGCAAATTCCTGGTCTCCGCCTGTCAGCTATATAGCTGAACATAAAAGGCTTCTGTTTTCTAACGTGCTCAGATGTGAACTTAAGTAACTTCAATTTATGCGGCTGATTTGCAACAAAAACCCGAACCGGCTTTATGAACTTCCAATATATGCACTTTTCCAGTGAATCAACAAATTGAAGTACTCGAAGGATATAACGTATATAGGTCCGTGCCAACCTATAAACAAATTGTATTATCAACATTTGATGGTGACGTTTCTTCAATTTTGTTTTTCTTGTATAAACGAAAAATATATACTCGCTTCTTTTGATAAATGAAAACAGAGGACCCATGTATTTCTGAATTTTATGGAATTGTCTCGAATTTCTTCCAAATTCATTTTGGATTCTCTGCGATTCCCTTGGAATCCACTGAATTCAATAGATCCTGTACGGCTTCTTTTCTCATTCTTCACTCATCGCGCTGTTGGTAAAACGCTGTCTTCTCTCTTCAGTCTTTCTCTCTTTTTCCACCAACTGAGGCTTCTCCCTTCAATCACTCGTTCCGCTCCCTCTGCTTTTCCACTACAGTAGTCAAACTACCGCCTCATTCTAGTTGACGCTTTTGCCACACGCGTCTTTAGCGCTTCTACTCCTTGCCACTTCCCGTTCATCCCTTAACCTTAAACTCACAGCCGTCCGTTTTTACTTTTGCGCTTTACACCTTCGCCACGGTATCATCTTCCACAATTCTACTTTCACCCTTTTATAACATCCTTCTCTCTCCTTTTTCACCGCTCGTTATGCATTCTTTCCTCACTAGGTTGTTTATCACGCCAAAATGCCGCACCGACCTCAACCTCGTCTACTTTCCTCAATGCCCAAACCAAAAGCCTGAAATATATTTAGATGTTCTTTCTGTAAATTTCAAAAATCACAGCCACACAAAAAAATCTTTTTCCGGGTCTGGAGGTCAGACTGGTCAGAGGCTGGTCAGGGTGAGAGAGCGGGCCCGCAGGCGTCGTCATCAAGCGGCGGCAGTTTCACATTAGTTTGTGACTCGGCTAATGTCGAATTCATTGCTACAAGAAAGCGACCCGAAGTTTGGCAATCATATGATTATCATACGAATCATGACAATTTTTGTTACGTTTGTTCCAAATATGAATTAAAATCTTTGCGAAAAACGATTGACGATAATATTTGCAACTTATATGAAGAAATTTTCAATTCAAAGATTGATCAACATGATAGCTGGGTTCCGCTTGTCATTTGTCACTTTTATAAAAAGATGTTATATCGATGGAAGGCGGCCAAAAATACAGAGAACACCAAAATGGTCACCCCAGAAATTTTGAGAAAAACTATTAGCGCAGAGGACTGTTACTTTTTCTTGAAAAATATTGAAGGTACCAACATAAAAAAAAGAATAAAAATTGTATATAACAATGCTCCATCAATGACGACTCCTGTTATAGTTGATCAAGTTGAATGCCAACGTAATATTGATCGTGTTACTGAAGGTATCGAATCTGGAGAACTAGATAAAGGTATCCCAGTTTGAGTTGAATGATCTCGTTAGAGATTTAG
Organism: Andricus grossulariae; assembly: GCA_011634705.1. Lineage (NCBI taxonomy): Eukaryota > Metazoa > Arthropoda > Insecta > Hymenoptera > Cynipidae > Andricus > Andricus grossulariae. The sequence continues at coordinate 15,780,343 of JAABKJ010075445.1, read as the reverse complement.
GTTTCCCAAAAGATAGTTCTGAGCTTTTGGCTTCATTTTTAAACAAAAAAAATCTTCCAGAACCTAAAAACAAAAGTTTCTATTTATCGAAGCCCAGCCTTTGAAATCCGTAATTTTCTTATGAAGAAAGAAGATTCATCTTTAGTATTTTATACGGATGTCAAGGGTCTCATAAATCAGCTGAAAAAAAATTCTTACAAAGCGTTTGAACCGATTGCTCAATCAACTGTCATAGAATAGAAATATAGGAATATGCAAATTCAGGGGCATGTTTTTAATAACTTCAATACAAATTTCCGAAACTTTCTGATGCTAAGTTGAAAGAAGAGTTTTCGGCGGACCACACATTCGCACTATGTTCAAAGATACAAATTTTATTGGTACAATGACTCGACTTAAAAAAGCAGCCAGGCTTAGTTTTAAAGATGTGGCACAATACTTTTTAGGAAAAAAAAGTCCAAAGTACATTTCTTGCGTGCACGTCTAGACAGATTTCCAGACAATCTAGGTGATTTTAGTAAAGAGGAAGGCGAACGCTTTCACCAAGATATAAAAGTCATGGAAACTCGATATCCAGGAAGGTGGGATGAAAATATGATGGCAGATTTTCGTTGGATGTTGTAGCGAGATACAATGAAAGAAGATAGAAAGCGTGAATCACTGCACGATTTTTACATGCTCATCCAGAGAAGGTATTAGATTTGTGTAAAATTTGACCCTCCTGTTTTTTGTCAAATGTCCACGTTTTGAGACCCCCTGAACCCAAAAAAACAGGTTTTTACGAATGTGTCTGTCTGTATGTAAAGAGTGCCATGATTGTAACTCGTTACAGATAAAAACTAATATATTTTCTTTTCTTTTATTGTACTCAAAATATAGCCCTCTTACATTTTTCCTGTTATCGCTTTAATTAGAATATGCACGAAAGGAGCTATTTTAAGGAAACTCTTTTTCCATAGGGTAAGTATTTGAAAAAGACTGGACACGAATATTTCGCCCTGAAAAATAGGTAAAAAGTGGTCCAATTTGAGAGGCCAGAAGTTATGACCTACTGGGGCGGGTAATTGCTTTTCACAATCGACCCAAAAACCGATTTTACATCGGAGGAAAAGATCAAGATTTGCTGTAACTCATGAATTGCAGTTATGACGTTATAAAATGCACCTTTTTCACCAAAAGTTCGTCTTCAACTAATCAGTCTTTCCTTGAAAGTTAAACAGGTAAGAGCTTCGAATATTCTCCGATTGAAGATATTCTTCAGTAAACGCGATTTTATTGTTCAGTGTAGTATTCGGATTTCAGTGAAAAAGTGGCAGTTCGTGGTTTGCCTTTAAAGCGCAGTGTTGAAATTGATTTCAATTTGTGCATAATCTGTCAAAGTCGCAGCTCTATTGCTACTTCCTCAACAGAAAAGGGGCGCGCGAAAATGTTGACAGCAGCGAATCTTAGAAAAGATTATGTGTATAATCGTATTATACTTCTAAACGACGATGAATTCAAGTTTCGATATCATTCAAACCGAAGTGTACGATGTTTACACGAATATACACTGGGTTTGAGTGTCCAAGAAGCTGCATTGACTGCAGCGAAGTGGAGGCGATTGAATGCAGAAAATGATTTGGAAAGAACAGAATCGACTGACAACGATGAGATGATGAGGCAGGCACAGGAGGAAGTAGAAAATGATCTGCAGGAAAATTATGTACCGGAAGAAGAAGATTATACAAATAATTCATGCGTTATTTGTGAACGTTTTCGGAAATATGTAAATACATTTCGCATTTCCACTGTTGCGAGAGCAACAACGTTTTTAAACATTACTCCACACTTGAGTGGAGACGCTCTGAAAAGAGTACGACATTTGAAAAGTGTGGAAGATATAATGAAGGAAAAGCCGCTTTATCATGCTACATGCTTAAGATAGCATGAACGTGCTTGTCAAAGATTTCAGAAAGCATCCCAATTGGAATGTCTCGGAGGTGAAAACGTTGCAGGTGAAGGTATCTCACATTTTGATGCAATTTTCTCTTATATTGACAAAATACAAGTGAACATAGAAGCCGGTGAGGCTTACACACTTACAGAAGTGACGGAAGAAGTAAATGCCATTTTCGCTCCAGATATTATAGTTAGTAATAAGGAAGTAAAAGCAGTGTTATGTGAAAAGTTTGGTGAAAATATCAAATTTTCAAAGCCGAAGAAAGTAACTAAACCGATGATGTTTTTTCATTCCAGTATTAAACAAGAGGAAGTTTTAAATTTATTATATGCAACGAACACAATGAAAGAGTGTGCTACGATCCTCCGTGGGATATTTCGCGAATACGACTTCAATTTTCAAGACAAATTCTGTGATGCTCAAGACCTGAAAGCATCTTGGGATAATATTATAATTCCTAAAGAAATATTAACTTTCTTGGCGATTTTACTTAATTTTGATGAAAGTGTATTTCTGCGTTCTCTTTCGGAAGATGACGTCGACAATGAAAGTGAAAACAAGAATGATGCTAATGAGGACGATGATGTGCAAAATGAAGAAAGTACGTCAATGTTTTCGCGTGGTAAAAAATTGAAAGTGTACTTCATCTTCCAAATATTATATTACTTAGTAAACGGAGGTAGGAAACGAACGCCTTTGCACGTTATGATCACCGTATCAGTACACGGTTGTTGTAAAAGCAAAGAGCTTGTTAACAGCTTCAATCATTTAGATGTCAGTTTGAGTTATGATGGAGTTCAGCGACTTCGAACAAATTTTGCATCTTTCACGATGGAATCTTCAGAAAAATCGCAAGCATGTAACTTGTCTGAAACATTCATGAGCTGCGACAAGTTAGAAACATCCGAAATTGACGAAACATGTACGTCATCAGAAAGTTCAGGAATATTTGAATCGTCTCAAGCATCGATACCCGAAAGACCACCAACTTGTGAAACATCTAAGTCTGAAACCTCCGAGACATCTCGATGTTCTGATTTGTCCGCAGCGTTCGAAACATTCGAAATATCCGAGAAGATGGAAATTTGCGAAAGCACTGATTCTTCCGGAATTTCGGAGGTAGTTCAATCATCTGAAACATCTGAAAGTAACATATTGCCCAGCCATTTCCATAAAGAAAGTTTCACATATGCAGCTGTTGATAACTTTTATCACGAACCAGATACCATGTCTGGAATGGACGGGACGCACGACACAGTTTCTGTTCTTTTTCAAGATCAGCCTCCGACCGCTACATTCAAACCCAACGTCTCCGAGACAAAAGTTAATAGTCGTAATCGAACTTTTAATGAGGAACTTCAATGTCAGGTATTGAAGGATTTCCAAAAACCTAGTCAGCGGATCGCATTACCTTACAGTTTTGTAGTGTCTCCTGATGATTCTGTCACAAGTGAAATGTACGGTAATGTGAATCTACGTGATCTCGCATGGCACTTGTCGAGAATGAACGTCTCCGAAATTTCAGCAGGGATCGAGAATAGGAAGGAACATCAGGAAACTCCGTCCTGGACAGCGTTTAACTCTGCAATGTCGGTTGACACAAGGACGAAACAGATTGTGGGTCTTCTCCCAGTTTTTCCTTATCCAGTAACGAAGTATTCCACTGTTTATACAGCACTTTGCAATTTTAAAGACGTTTTAAGTCAGTTGGAAGAAAACTTTCTGCCCGTGACTTGTGACGAAGGAGTGTAACACATTGTAAGACATATCAAGTTCTTGCGAGAGAAAGAATTCAAGTCTATTCTCTTGTTCTTGGGAGATTTTCATGCAACAAAAGTTTCATGTGCATGTGTCGGCAAATATCTGGAAGAAAGTGGTGCAGAACATATTTCGTTGAAACTAGTGCCTTTGGAGTAGGCACAGTATAGTAAGTTTTTAATGGCGGCCGCTATGCCAGGTCAACGAAAGGATTATTTATGCCGGGCGAAGTACTTTTCAGATTGCACATGAAGCAATTCATGACGGATGAAAATCTTGAGAAGTTTTCGGAGAATCTTGATTGGATCAAAATGGTGCAAGAAAACTTCACTGAACAAAATTTCTCTGGAGGTATGTTCCATTATACGTGAATAACCGTTACTACATACTTCATTAATCCTTTTCAACTTCAATGTTTACACACAGTGGTGTAGTCGAGGCCTGGCGGGACCTGGCGCCGCCCTCCACGAAAGACCTTATTGAACCTGATAGAAAAAAAATCTATGAGAAATAATGCGGTCTTTGTCACGTAAATTCCAGAATAAAACTTATAGATTTGTCTAATTTTAGCAGGTTTAGTAAGGAATTCCTAATAGGCCTCATAGAAACCTCATAGAAACACCGATTTTTGGGCTCCAACCCTTACAGTTGAAAAGCAACCCCTTGGCACCACGAAGATATGACTTTGTCAAAAAACAATGTTTTTTAGAATTTCACTGTGGAAATAGTCTCTGATTTTTGGGCTCCTCAAAAATACCAACACCGATTTCTGGGCTCCAAGCCTTACAGTTGAAAAGCATCCCCTTGACATCAAGTAAATATGACTTTGTCAAAAAACAATGTTTTTTTTAATTTTACAGTATAAATAGAGTCTCTGATTTTTGGGCTCCTGAAAAATACCAACACCGATTTCTGGGCTCCAACCCTTACAGTTGAAAAGCAACCCCTTGACACCACAAAGATATGACTTTGTCAAAAAAGCATGTTTTTTACAATTTTACACTGTAAATAGGGTCTCTGATTTTTGGGCTCCTCAAAAATACCAACACCGATTTTTGGGCTCCAATCCTTACAGTTAGAAAGCAAACCCTTGACACCACGCAGATATGACTTTGTCATACAATAATGTTCTTTAGAATTTTAGAGTGTAAATAGAGTCTCTGATTTTTGGGCTCCTCAAAAATCCTAGCACCTATTTTTGGTCTCTATCCCTTACAGTTGCAAAGCAACCCCTTGGCACCAAGTAGATACGACATTGTCAAAAAACAATGTTTTTTAGAATCTGACAGTGTGAATAGAGTCTCAAATTTTTGGGCTCCTCAAAAATACCAATACCAATAAGTTTCTGAAGTTTGAGACTTGTTTTGATTTTTGAGATGTAGGGGTAGTTTTAGCAACAAAAAATTCAAGCATTAGAGAGTCCAAGAAAAGCCCTTTCTATTTTCCAGGTTTGAGTTTTTAATAAGAGGTTGGTTTTTTTGTTCCTAGGGTGCTTTTGGAAAAATTTGTTTTGTGCATTCAAGAGCCCAAAATAAGCCCAACATTCTGGTGTACTTTTTTTTTCTGAGTTTGAGTTTGTATATAGGGGGTAGTTTTATTCTCAGTTGTGGTTGCTTTTGCAAATCGGTTGTTAGCGCATTCAAGAGCCCAAAAAAAGCCCGAAATTCTGTCGTATTTGATTTTTAATTTTTTTAAATTTTTATATAGTGGAGGTGCTGGCTTGAGTCAAGTCAGCACCTCCACTACAAATTTAAATTTTCAAAAAAAGTAGTGGAGCCCAAAAATCGGCAATACAGCCCAAAAAAAACCCAAAATTCTGGTACATAGAAATTTGGGAATTTCGATTGTCGAGGTGCTAGCTTGATGGACCTCATGCTTCGAGCCTCCAGCTTATGCTGCAAAATTCACACTCGCACACAATCACCTACTTTGCGCATTTGTATCACAAATAACTATTTTCCCACTTATCATATGATTCAAAGTCAATCGATTTCTTGCAAAAAGGTTTGCTGATGCTTATCGATTTCCGTAATTGATTATATATGTGCAAAAAACTGTGGGTTTCGCAAAGAGAGTTAATTTTTGCCTAAACCGGGAGAAACCACGAACATCTTCCGGGAGAACCGGGAGAAAGCCGGGAGAGTAAAATTAAAAAAATAGTGGCCACTCTGGTTTTGGATTTTTCCTTAGGTCTGTGAAATTTCTTGAAACATGTGCGTTTTACGATGGTTGGGTTAGTCGTTAGTCGATGGGGCCCTTGAAAATCGAGTCACTTGTCCAGCTTCCCTCTATAAAAAGTGGGATAGAATTAGTTCCAAAGTCTGGCAATATCTGAGAGTTCTCGTGTCAAAAATAAATGTTAGTTGACGTCGTGATATTAAATACTGCACCTCGTATATTTGGATAGCGATATTTCCTTTCTGTATTATAAAAAAAGATTTCAAAAAGTATTCAACGGGATTTTCATTTTATTGCCTTTTTGACCAATTTTAAGAATTAATGAAAAAAAAGTGGACTATTTTTGTAATATTTTAAATTTCAATTTTTAATTTTTCAATATACATTAAAATAAAGCTTTCATAATTTTAGACTGTTGATTGTGACTTTAAATCTTTTACCATTTTTAATTCTTAATATCCATTAATATAGGTCGCTTTTTTGAAAATTATGAATTTCAACGAAATTGATTGAAATTGGGGAAATGTAATTGATAAAATTGGAGGACCGGCTAAAAATGTCAAGGAGGTTTATTTAAATAACAAAACAAAATGTGGGATTAGCTAATTTTTGGTTCGATAGTTTCTTTATTCTTGTTGTCAAAAATAATGCAAACATTATATAAAGTAACCTTTTATAAAAATGTCTATGGTTTTTATCCCTGACGAGATATAAATTGGTCTTGAAACATGATGGTTCCCTAGTAATATGAGAAAGACAGAGAAAGAATAGGGAAAAAGTGAGAGATTAGTTTCAGTTGACTTTTCCTTCTTCTCCCTCTTTTTTCCTTTGTTACATATTTGTATCTAATGAGCCAAAAAGGAGGTAGTTTGGAAATCTAATTTTAAGTTGTGAATTTTTTTTCGTGCCCTGATTTCGTTACATAAAATTATTCACAAGAAAGTTGATTTCATTTCGATCTTAAATAAGAAAAAGCTTTACATACTTAAAAATGTTCAGTTTGTGATACTTATAATTCGGCTTTAAAAGTTTATAATTTTAACATATCCGTGGCTACGTGTAACCAAATCTTGGTAAGAATAGCCGGATTTTTTTGGTAAACATAGATACTGCCTTTCAAACTCTTCATTTGAAAAGAAGCCTTCCCTGAGCACCATTTTTCACAAATGCTTACTGGTGCAAAAAATCAGATAGATTTTAATATACATTGTAACAAAAGGGGTTTTCATTGTGTAATTTTTAACATTTTTTGCACGTTTTTGCAACGTTTTGAACATTTTTGCAATTTTGTTTGCAACTTAGTAGGTAGAAATCTATCTTTTAATTGTTGCTTTTCATGGCGAATAGGTTGAATCATCCTCTAAAGTTGAAAAATGTACTCGAGCGAAGAAAATGCCCTCCATTTTCTCTGAACTGGATGATTTTTTGCATTTAAATTTTTCACGCCTCAACTCAGAACTGCAGTATCTGGAGATCAGTTTTTTTTTGTTTTTTTTTTCTCCAAAATACAAGTTGGATTTTTAATCACGGTCTAAAGTGAAAAAAAGCGTGCGCCAAATGCGAAAAAAAGTTATTCCTCCATTTTTCGGAACCTAATAATATTTTCTAATGAAACTTTTCAGGCTTAAATTCAGCGCTGATGTATCTCTGGAGAATATTTACTTTTTTATATGAAAAATGTCATTTTTAATAACGCTTTTGTCTTTTCTGAAAAATCGTCAAAATATCGTTTTCAGTCGGGAACCTTATTGATTCTTACCCAAGTGTTACCCAAGTGTCCGCCTCCGATTTTATTCGTTCTGGAGTATGTTTTAGAGCACTAAAAAATAAGGTACACGTATTTTCTTATACGTGCCAGAATTCATATTTAGGGGGTTAAATCACCCTTCAAAGTTTTCGAATAATTACTTTAGAAATATACTTTCCAGAGAAATTAATCATTAGGAGGCAGTGTCCTTTGGTACGTCCTTTTGTACGTCCTTTAGTACGTCCTTTTATAAGTACTTTTGAACGTCCTTTTATACGTACTTTGTTACGTCCTTTATTTCGTCCACTTTTTCAAGTGGGTTTGTTGAAAGTTTAAACTACTTTAATAAAAATTCATTTTTTTCTGCAAGAAGTAAATTTGAAAAATAATGAGAGCTGCTACGCCGTCAATATCAATATTTTTTTTCTCAAATCACTTTCAAGTCACTTTTATAAAAGAAAAGTTAATCACTATTCATTTCAGGTCTATAAGTATTTCTGAATTGTCTTGAATTCTTTTGATATTTTAGATTTTATTTTTAAAGACGACTTTAAAGAATTTATTCAAGAGAAGTGAGTTATTTCGTAAGGTTTCAAAGATGTGAAGAGATTTGAAATTAATTTTTGGAATTTAGCTAGAATTCTTATTAATTTATCCCGAATTCTTTGAGATTCTTTGGAATGATTTTCATTTTTTTTTTAATTCACTTAAATTCCTCTGAATTTACTTAATTTAATATATTTCTTGACTTTTTAAAAGTTTTTATTTAATTCATCCTGATAATCAATTGATGAACTGATCAAATTATTTGAAATATTTTCAGGTATTGTTTCAAATTCCTTGGCATTTTCAAGAGCTTCAAGAAATTTTAAGAGATTTTAAAGGATTTGAAATATTCTAGGTTATTTTAAAAGATTACAGTGAAAGTTTTGATCAACTTCAAGAATTTGATATTAATGACTGATTCAAGAGACTTATAAATTTTGTAGAGTATTTCACAAGAGTACAAGACATTTTCAAGAGGTTTAAACAATTTCAAAACATTTTTGCTTTTTTTTACTAAAATCAATAGAATTTTTACGATTTATTAAATTATTATATTTTCCATTGGTTCGAATTCTTTTGAATTTAACTTGAATTGTTTTGAAGTATCATGAATTTATCCCGAAATTTTGCACTTTGAGTAAGAAAGTACCCTATGAGCGTGAAACTATCACAGTTGCTTAAAAATTCATCTTTTTCTGGTAGAGAATTGATTTTCTTGTTTGAAAATTCAACAATTTGGGTAAAAATGTATGCATTTTTTGAAAATTGCTTATTTTTTGATAGAAAATAATGAATTTTCTACCACATAGTTGAATTTTTTACCAAATTTTTGAATTTCGTAGATAAAAAGACGAATTTTATTTAAATTTTCAACACAATAATATAAGATTTCATTAAACAAGTTCATTTTTTACTAAACAGTTACATTTTCAGTTAAAAAAAAAATTAATTTTCACCCCAAAAAAGGAAACTTTTAACTAAGTAGTTTAATTCTCAAACAAAGAGATGAATTTTCTACCAAGATTTTAAATCCACAACCAAGAAATAAATTTTTAAGATACTAGTCGAACTTTCAACCAAGGAGTTGAATTTTCAACCTAAAAATATATAATAGTTGATATTTCAACAAAAAATATTTCAATTATAAATAAATACAATTGAATTTAACCAAAAAAAGACGAATTTCCAACAAAATAGTTGAATCAGCCAAAACAGATTAATTTTTAAACAAAGAATTGCATTTCTAAGCAAACAAACATTATTTTCTCTCAAAAAATAAGAAATTGTTAACAAAATGCATACATTTTTACCCAAATCTTCAATTTTCCAACCAAGAAAATCAATTCTCTACCAGAAAAAGATGAATTTTCAAGCAACAGTGATAGTTTCACGCTCATAGGATACTTTCTTACGAAAAGTGCAAAATTTCAGGATAAATTCATAATACTTAAAAACCATTCAAGTTAAATTCAAAGAAATTCGAAGCAATGAAAAATATAATAATTTAATAAATTGTAAAAATTCCATTGATTTTAGTAAAGAAAAAAGCAAAAATCTCTTGAAATTTGAAGAATTTCTATTTGGCCTCAAAATCCCTGAATCTTGGAAGCTTCGATTAAATTGCAACTTTTTTAAAGTACCATAATGGGCTGCACATAGGGTATCATAGGCTACCAACCAAATAATTTAATTTCCCAATTAAATTATTAATCTTGAACAAAGAAATGAATGTTTATTAAAGTAGTTTAAACTTTCAACTAAGGAATTAAATTTTCAACCTAAGAAGATGAAGTTTCAACAAAAATGACAGCTCATTCACGAAGCAAGTTCCAATTAGCAGATTCTTATAACAACAAAAATATACTTATCTAGCGATTCCAAATTGATTTCTTGAAGACAAAGATTTAAAACGTCGAAAAGCATGATTGTGGGTTTCACATTTTCATTATCATCAATATAATTAATCTTTCAGCTACAACCTCACAGCTTCCGACTTTTTTTTCGACTTCATCGATAATTTGCAGTACACCTTTCATTGTCGACGGTACACGAACCTTTTCCAGCTCGAATTCTGCACTTGTTGTATATTTTTCGCATTAAATAAGAGCTCGAGACTATGACAACGAGCACGCGAAACTTTATTTGTTTTGTTTTGTGAAAACTGTCATCGACCATAACCTCGCAAACAAAACAAAATACTTTTCATCGTGAAAATATACGAGATCGGCTCTGAATGAGTTAATTAAATTCTTATTTCATACCTCCGCAGCATTTAAGAAATTTAATTATTCTCTTATTGGGTATTTAAATTTGTTTAACAATAGACAACATCAAATACGGTCCACCCTATCACTGCACCTATGTCAATTCATCATGGCGGTCGACCAATGAAATACGAGAATTCAAAAATGGCTCTTGCAAAAATATCTTTTTCCAAACTCGGGTGCATTACGGGTTGCATTTGGGGCTATTTCTTATACACGCAACAATTCTATGACTACCAAAATCTTGTCCTTACTGTATATATGTAATAATCGATATAATTCCGATGTTTTGTAATCTAATAACTACAGCTTAAAGCTGTGGGATGGCTATAAAATATGCATAGATCTAGCTTTAAATTTTATAATTTATGTGAATTACGTTTAAAAAATTTTATGCTAACAATAAAGATATATATTGTGATATTGATTACTCTCAAATATTAAAAAGTGTGAAAACAAAAATTTCACTATCAACAATCGGAAAAATATTCTTCAATTCAAAGAAAATTTCTTTGAACTAAAGAAATATATTCATTGGCTCTCAGTCAAAGAAAAGTTTATTTGATGGGCGTGTCTGCAATTACCGAAAAAATCTAGTCAATCTTACCGAAATTACGGTATAAATAGACCCTTTTCCAGCTCTATTTGTACTGAAGAATCCGCCTATTTGCACCGAAATTTCGGTACCCGTAGCCACGCCCTTATTTGATTCAAATAAATGGGTTTTTGTTCGAATAGAGATTTTTCTTCAATTTGAGATGATTTTCCTTATTTGAAGTTTTTTTGGTTGACCGAAGAAATTATGTTAAAGAAACGCTTTCCTTATTTCAAGCCAGATATTTTTCTGATGTTTTCATAAACATTTACATTTAAAATTAAATGCAATTTTGTTTAACTTTGATTAATATTTCTCCGGGTGAACGTGCACCAAAGAAGGCCAAGGTGGGTCTGTCGGCCAACAAGGTCATGGCCACCGTTTTTTGGGATACACGCGGTATCATTCACATCGATTACCTTCAGAAGGGTAAAACGATCAACGACCAATATTAGTCAGAGCTTTTGAACAGATTCGATATTGATTTGAAGCAAAAACGACCGCATTTGTCGAAGAAAAATGTGCCGTTCCATCAGGACAATTCAAGGATGCACACGTGTGTAGACAAGATGGCAAAAATCCATGAATTGGACTGCGAACTGCAACCTCATCCAGCATATTCTCCAGATTTAGCCTCCTACGACTATTTCCTGTTTCCAAACCGGAAGAAATGGCCGGGCGGTAAGAGATTTGGGTCGAATGAACAGGTCATTACCGAAACAAACGCCTATCTTGAGGGCTATGAGAAAACCTATTATTTGGAAGGAATAACAAAAATTGGGAAAACGTTGGCCCTCGTATCTTGTGGTTTCTTGTTTTTCTGCATATTAAAAATTTCGTAACGCTCCAATTTACTCGTTGGTTTCTTTTCAATAGATTCTAAATTGAAAATGGGTAGTAGAAATTCTTGGTTTGAACTTATTGTGGAAATAAGGTTCATTAAGTGAGGTGGAATTATGTCATTGTTGACGATAGTCAACTCTGAATCGCGACTCATTGCAGCGGGTGTCTCACTGAATGGATTATCATGATGACGTTCCTTGAAGCTGAGATGATTTCCTCTCTTTGTATACTCCACATAGGGAAGTCTCGTCCAACGCCGTCCTATTAAAACTGGAAGAGTTTGAGAATCGTCTGGTACTATGCGCACAGGTACCTTTTCTGCCGCTGTTGCCTTCATTGTGCACTCCGAGCTGCCACTATCAATAAGTGCATTCCATGGAATTTCATCGACCTGTACCTCTTTAATATACTTTATTTATGAATTGTTCACTTGACCGTCGACCTGATGAATTCCTTGGCTGGTTGTCTTTGTCGAAGCTTTTTGACAATACCTCTGAGTATGTCCAGTCTGTTTACATATGCGACATATTAATTCCTTTAATGGATCAGGGTTTGGCAGAGATATTAATTCCCAGTCCACATTCCAGGTCCCCACCTTTTCCTTTTGTTCCGTTTGCTCTGTTCGTCCAGTGTTTGACGTTTCCGTTGTTTTAGTCTTTGTTGTGTCATTGGAATTTCAAATTCTTTCCCTTCATTATAGACTTAATTGTTATTGTTCTTGAATATCGTGGATTAATTCCTCCAAATCTTGATGGTTTTTCGTTGCCGAAGTCGATGATAAGTCTCTTGAGCAGAGTCCAATAAGCAGCTGTTCCTTAGTGTCTTAAACACCTAATCCTATCTCGTTACATGAACGTGTATTTTCCATATAATAGGCAATTATTGATTCGTTTTTATTATGAACTTTGTCTGTCATTCTTCGCCACTTCGTTGACAGTCCTTCCGCTCTGATGAACATTTTCTCAAATGCTGTTTGGAATCCCTTGCCATCCTGAATTTCCTTTGACCACATTCTCAACCAGTCCAGAGCCCGAACCGTCTCCAACATGAAACTCTCTGGCCATTTGTGAAACTTCACCATTCGATGGACAATCTCGATCCACTCTCGTGCTCTTGTACCACCTTTCTCTCCATCGAAGACTTCAATAGCCTTAGTCAAATCCGGCATAATGTGAAAGGAATCCTCTCACGTATTCGTCTTTCAAGAGCTCATTTTTGGAGTAAACTCGTGCGATCCCAATCTTCCTATTATACATTCAAACACCTCATCACGACGACGATTTTCCTGCAAAATTTTATCCAACATAACACCAAGAGCTTCTGCTCCAAATCCGCATTGAGGAGTTCCTCCAGGGAGAGCGGCACCTCCACTTCGAATGCTTCTATCATAATTTGGTTGACGATCCGTATCACTATAACCGTACCTATTCGTACGGATCGGTAATTTCCGTAATTTGCTTGGTGTCCGAAATTTCTTTGATTCCCGAACTATCGTTGATTTTCGAAATGACCTTGATTATCGTAATCTTTATGACTTTCGCGATTTTATCGGATTCTGTAATTTTCGCAATTATTTTGATCACAACATTTTTTCTTTTAAATAAAACTTCTCCTCAAGTATTATAAGATAGTACATGTAACTTAATTTCCAGCTGTTCAGAAAGTAGGGAAAATAAATCTGCCCCCTGCGGGGGCACATTCTCATCGCGCGTTGTACGCGCGGCTCGCAATTTTGAGCTCGCCTAGGGTGAGCGTCTGTTAAATCTCGCTAATACATTCTCATTACGTATCTCGTGCTTCGCCATCGATTTTTCTAAAATGCGAACTTTTCTACATTATTTTCAACTCTATTATATCAAATGTATATTATATTTATTTCTGTACCTCGGTGTGGGACTGCTTATTTAGATGTTGCAAAATAAAGTATGAGTTATTTTCCACAATTACTTTAATATTTGTTCCTTATTTTGCATTAATTTTGATTCTCAGCTACTCTGAAAAATGTATCATTTAAATAAGTTTATATTATTACAATTCATAATATGCATTGATATTGAAACAGACGTATTTTCATTGTCTTGTTTTTATAATTTAAAAAAGTGCGCATCCTAACGTAAACGTAACAATAAAATGTTATTGTAGCTTATGTCGTTTTTCCAAAAAGTTATTTTTTTAGTTTCAATATATTTTTGTAATAAAAATTGATTACAAATTTGTAGATCTTTCTTGGTTCAACAACTTTTGTATTTCCACTTTTTTTCGTCTCTTATGTCGGTTTTCCAAAAATTTAATTTGTTTACTTTTAATGTTATTTTTTACGATTAAAACAAAAACTACGCGTTCTATCAACGAATAATTAATAACAAATTTGTAGTTCTTTTTTGGTTGAACAATGTTTTTCCATGCATTTTTTTTCGTAGTTTGTGTCGTTTGTCCAAAAATGTAATTTTTTAATTTTTAATGTTTTTTTTAATGAATAGAACAAAAACTGCTCGTTCCATGAAAAATGACCAACAACAAATTTATAGATATTTTTCGAATAAACAACTTTTATCAATTAATTTTTTTCTTAGCTTTTGTCGTTAGTCCAAATATTTAATTTTTTATTTCCAATGTTATTTTTTACGATCAAAACAAAAAGTACGCGTTCCATCTAAAAATGATTAATAACAAGTTTATAGATATTTTTCGAATAAACAACTTTTGTCAATTAATTTTTTTCATTGCTTGTGTCGTTAGTCCAAATATTTAATTTTTTGTTTTCAATGTTATTTTTTACGATTAAAACAAAAAGTACGCATTCCATCAAAAAATGATTTGTTGATAATTTGTTTGATGTTATTGTTCCTCTTTTGATTGTCCTTCAGGTTTCATTGATCATAGCATGGTCTCCGCCCAATGCTTATTCTCCTTAAAGTTTTCCCTCTGTTTTTGAGTTTCGGGCACTACCTTTTCATTGCGTGGGAACTCAGGTAGTAGCGTGAGTTGGAGGTTAGGATTCGTTTTTGAGGTATCTGCCATTCCGATAATGTCAGTCTCTGTTGTACCTGAAAATACACACATATTAATCAAATTCAGCAAAATGAATTTTTTAAAATTATTCCACAACAGAATAGTTCGGGGACGTCCGTTAGCATGTTCGCTATCATTCCCCAAATTTTTAAGGCAAAATCTTTATTATTGTAGGAGAAAAGCCCGGGGAACCTAACAATGCTGAAATTGATAATTTTCTAACTATCACATGCCCTTAAGGATTAAAATTTTACAATCAATAACACTTGTAATTTTGTAATAAATGATTTGCTAATTCAAAATTCGGAACCTGTCAGTCTCAAGAACTACAGGCATATAACATTTTCCATGAAAAGATTAAAACTGTAATTTTCTATAAGACTCTAGTGAACTATTGCAGATAGGAAAAAATGGACAAACATTTTTAGATTTGCTATCCAATGAACGTAAATATTGCAGGTAAACAAACTTAATAATACATACAAAATAAATACCTTGAAGATGAATAATATAAACATTCTATAAAATTTGAAGCGGATTAGTGATGACCCTCGGAGGTCTTGGGGGACTTTTGTTGTTTATGTCTTCAGTTCGTCTTCAAGACGAAAAATAAAGTCTCAGGGCGAGAATTACAAAAACTTCTTGGTCATGTCTTGATTGGGGGTAATTGAAGACTTAGCCAAGTCGAATTATTTTTACTCGGGAAGGGCCCTTTTTATGCGGACGCCCATATATATTGTTACGTAATGTCATATACATAATTCGCGTGTCAATTGATCAATTAATAATAAAATGGTGTAAAACGTTTATTAATCAGGGGTTTCTCTACGAGTAAAATACGTGAGAAACAGGAGCTGATAAAGACACTCAACTCGAATGAAGTGAGAAACGTTCTTTCTGATGTTGGATGTTTCGAGGCAGATTTTAAAATGTAAATTTATTGACTATGAATTGAAGAGTTACGTACAGGACGGATAAATAGCAGTGAAAAAATAGTCGTTCCCATATGGAAATCGGCCCAGCTTAGTCTAACTTACAATCGGACGCCAATTGGGACCAAACTGGGCAGCCCAGATAACAAAAAGTGAAATTAATTAACAGATTATTTTAATTATATGAGTAAGTGTATGCAATCCCACCCGAATTCTGAAACTTTTCTAATTATTCATCAGTTTTAATTATCAAAACTTATGTTGATAAAGCCGGTCAGTGTTTGATTTTGTACATAATTGGGCTTAAATTGGGCTCACCCATAGAACGCTCATAGTGTGCACTATCTGAGCAAACAAGTCTGGCCCCAAAAACTCCAGTTATATCAATAGAGGGCAGTAGGGAGATAAAATGTCGACTGTCGTCTGTTGCTATTTACATCGGTGAAGTTATTGTAAACTGCATCAGTTTAAAAATAAATATGGATTGGGATACTTCTGATAAAAAGCGCCGTGCAAATAATTAATTACGCATACGTATTGGAAAATATTGAGCGATTGAAGCAGCATCTAGCATCCTTATTTCATTTATATAAATGAAAATAATTTTTACACTATAGCCTTACATAGTAAATGAATCATTTACGAATACTACTTGTTTATTATATTTTGTTGAAAAATATTAAAGTACATTAATTCGCTGAAGAATTTTTTTCTCTCATCCTTAAAAAGAACTTTTGACCATTAAATTTTGTTCATACACTAAAATTTTTGTTTTAACACTACGGCACGTTTATAATATATTTTACATATTATATTTTTCATATACTTAAAATAATCAAACTGTTTTTGAATTAGATATAAACTCTAAATTAAATTCTAAATTTCGTAGAAGCGACAAAGAGATCAGCAGAGTACAGTAACATTTTCAAATAAAACATCAATAAATAAACATCTTCCGCCTGCACTAAAGCAGTCGCGCACGCCATTTTTTCATGCCCTACTAAAATAAAAGACACGAAGCGTCATAAATGGTCAGAAGTTCTCACGATTCCTGAACATCCGGACCATTCCTGACGAGTCTGGCTATTTCTGAAGATACGCTGATTCACATCCTATCAGGTAGCTCATCGGCTGGGACCGCAGGTAGGCCAACCCAAAAGGATTAAAAATTGAAAATAAATTTTTTTCAATGTTGCATATATATATACAGATTCAAAAGTTAAGAATTCTGAATCTATGAGTTTCGACGATTTCAGATACCTAAAAATTATCCTAAACAAATTAAAATTAGGGTAAATATCATGTATCTTGTAAAGAGAAAGAGATACGTCAAAACGCACAAAATTTTCGGATTCACCTTCAGTCATTTAATATATAAATATTAATAATTAAATATATGGAAAAAGAGAATATGCATAAATAAATATAAATAAATAATATAAATAACCTGGGAACTATAAAAGGGATTAGGTTTTATGGAATTCTATTCTTGGACCCCTAATCAAAGTATTATCCTTGGACTTTTCCTGCCGATTTCTGTCGAGAAACGTAACAAAAGTGGTCAGAAATGGTCAGAAGTCCTGACTTTTTTCTGACTATTCTTGACTTTTTTTTAGTAGGGTGCAGTCGAGACCGCTCAAGCTTCCGTAAAAGCAGGTTATATTTACATAGTTCTTTCGTTTTTTTAGTAAAAATAAATAAAATAAGTGACCGCCTTGTGCTGTTTCTCATTCTCAGTTGAGTATTTGTACCAAACTAAATTTATTGCAGAAAATACCACGTCAGATGCGTTTAGGACTGAGCTGATTGTTGGAAGAGACTGGGATGAAGGTCAAAAGAAATAACAGGATGCTAAAAGTTCTTAACTCATAAAGAAGCGTGAAATAAAAAAAATAAGAACACATATTTATTACTTATTACTTTCAAGTTTATGAATTAAATAATTGTACCCGTTTTTTTTTAATTGGGCATAAAGTGGGCTGCCCAACTAAGGCCCAGCTCGTTACCTCAATCTGGGCATTCGTTGGGCTGACCGTTAAAACCCAGACAGTAGCCCAGTTGGGCAGTGATTGGACTGCCCAGTTGGGGCCTATCTATTAATTGAGCAATATGGTTGGGGCCCAGTCTGGTCCCTATTAACTTTTCCTTATGGGTTCATCCCGGTGCATTCTAGGAGAGAATCAAGCGTGTCGCTGCCCTCACTGTTGGCCTTACAGCAGGGACTGAGAGTGAATCCCGAGAGAGCCAAAAGTGAGCCTGCAAATGCGCTCTTCAAGGGATATACTCTGTGGGAGAACTGTAGCTTGCAAGAGGCGTCATCCAATCCCTCCAGGGTCGGCGTTATCCCTTCGCAAACAATTCGGGGAAAGATTCAAGCAGCATCATATTTCTATAAGTATTAGTTACATGAATAAAACAATGATTTAATAATTTTATTATTTCTAACAAGCTGTATTTCGTCGGCTTTGCCCCGCACTGGGAGGCAAAGCCGACCGCAGCTTTTTATAAAAATCAAAACATTTGAAGATGGGAAAACATGATGGTTCGCGTCTGTGTGCAAAATAAATCCTCTTGGAGAAAAATTAAGTTCCTCCATGTATTTTACCTGATTTTAAAGTTTCGAAAACATAAACTCAATTATGTTTCACATGTTAGTATAGGTCTCCACTAATTCCAAAGATAGGGATGGCAACCGAAAGATGAGGCTGATGACGAATAAGCCGGTTCGAATAAAATTTTTGTTAAAATGTTCAGTTACTTGAAATGTTTATTTCAAATAAAAATTGTGTAATTATTACTGATACTGTAATTATTACTGTGGCTGAGACTAGGAAAATAAATAAAGCCAAGTTGGGGCCCAGTCGGTCGGTAAGTTAGGCTCTGGCCGGGTTTGGCATTTCATTTGTGGTTTGGTCCTGTCTAAATCCCCAATTTGGGGCCTGGGTCCAGCTGGCGCCATGACAAAATTTCCACACGGGAGACGTAATAACATCAACGATTGATTGGCTCGAAGGCTTACTTATTAATTCGAGGGATCGAGCTCATTGAATCAAACAAATGTACCAATCTGGACCTTTTGAGTCAAGGAAATTAATTCCTTGAATGTATGAGAGATTTATTTTGGTGAAAGTAATACATTCAAGCAGTTCATTTCTTCGAATTAATGAAGGACATATGTCTGGCTCAAACAAGGATGACCACTTTGGCGAAATAGTTTCACAATGCTGAAGAATAAGGCTCAAGTAAACGCTGTTGAATGTGGTATGAGATTTGAAATACCAATGTATATTAAAATTAATATCTCAAGCATATGAAATCGCTATTAGGAACGCAGTTATTAAATTTCATATACTTTCATAATAATCGCTCAAAATATTCCACTTCAGACCTAATCTACAAACCAACTGTACTCACATACAATTTCGACCATTTAAGATTTAAGGAAATGAAAGCATTATGAGTTCACAAGCACATATACTTAATATACAATGCAGAGCTTTCTATATTTTAATGCATATTAAATTTCAAATACCGTTTATGCAAATGACTTCATATACATTTGTATTAAATTTCATACACATTTTCTAACAGTGAATGCATTGACTTGGTCCATATTGTTTTGTATGTGAAACAAAAATTAATTATAGGAATTTTGAAGTCCAGCACGAAAACGCACAGTAAAATTCAACCCAAATTGGTACTGACAATTATACTAGCTCAGCCTTTCGAATTTTTCTCAAAGCAAAGCACACTTCTCTAGCAGTAATTAAAGGAAAGAGATTATGATCTCTAAAAATCGAAATAATCACTTTAGCCTTTATACTATCATTTCATTAGTAACTTTGTATATACGATAGCACACGTGTATAGGAGTAAGAGTGTTAAATAAAAACAAAACTTTCATTCTGAATTAAAGTATCATATAAATTAAATATCAAAGAAATTATATAGCAATAACAAATGCTTTTATTTAGAATTTGGGATCTGCCAAAATTACATGTGATCAATCAAGGTTGACAAATTTGCCCAATTTTCCTTACCCCTACATTTAATGGGTCTCAAAGCTTTCAAGAAATCAGAAAATATAATAACTCGGCTTCGCTAGGCATTAAGAAACAATAATATGGAACGAGAACATGATATCAACATGACATCATGCTGCATCATCCTGGTAATTGGACTCTTTGAAGCTGTTGTCAACGGATGAAGAATCTCCAATTCAATGTATACGAAAGCTATACATTTAACTTCATATGATGAAGTCACCATTTCATTATGGCCGCTGAATACATGAAGTATAATCTTTTCGTATTCAGACTCCACCTGCATAGCGAAAGGAACGCCTATAATGAACACAAAATGGCGAATCAGAAGCAGATAAGACGAGCTGCACCACAACTGCATGCATGACGTCATCATTCATTATGGCTATCCCATATATGAAATGCAATCCTATCCTTATGAGACCTTACAGAAAAGGGAACGCCTTCAACAAGATAAGAACACTCAGAAAAAAATGGCGAATGAAAGCCATGTTACCGTCCGTAATTCAACACAAGAAGACACCCAATAAAACATTCTGAAGGTACATCTTAATGGTAATAGAAGAAGATCTGTAGATTCGACGTCTCTACCGACTAACTGAATTCCTTCCTCCGAAATCCTAACATTCTCAAATTCTACCTTCACAAATGATCATCAATCACAAATTCCATGCAATATTGATAAAGGTTGCATCAACATTTCAAGAGCTTTTAAAGCAAATTATTGTTGTTAAATAACCACATAACAAGCTATAAAATTACTCTAAGATACTCAACATAATTATTCCTCTAACGCAAACATAATGAAGAGTTTTAAGCACCATATTTCGATAATACATAAGAAAACAAAATGTCTATCTTGTGTGCTCTTGATAAGAAAAGGCGTAAGTGAGTGATTTTATCCAAGCAATCAAGAAAGCAAAAACTAATAATAGGAATTATTTTACTTGTTGAGAAGATTCATTTGGTAGGGTAAGAAAAAAAAACTCTTTGTCACTAGGTTCTACGAACTGCTGTTTTCGTGCGAGGTGACATCAGAATTACTATAATTGATACTCATAAATAGTAATTTAACTAACGTATGACCGTTCGCACGACAGATGCGTCACTTCCTTTATACAAATTAAAACAACATCAACACAGAATTAGATCCAAAAGGAAGAAAATACCACCTCAAGCATGTGTGCAATCGAGTTATCAGGTTTTAGAGATTTGTTGTAAAATGTTAGTACTTAACGCAAAGATAACACATAGAGGTTAGTTTTCCTAGTTATCTGCCTAAAATGAATATTTTAAATTTAACACCTTTGTATATTATATATATTTTATCAATTATGTATCACGTTTCATTAATTTTCATTGAAAATTAACACTATTTTAATAAAATTATCTGATTAAAATATAATATATAATATACCGAGTTTTTAGATTTAAAATACAAATTAATGTTAAATACATCATCAGAAATGAATTTAGAAATTTTAAAGATTAGAATATAAATTAATTTTACAATACTTGGAGCAAGAAAATTGGCAATTCATTTTTTTCAAAAATCACACAATTTGATACCAATGTACTCGATCATAACAGTAATATGCAGATATAAAATTGGATTAGGCTCATGGACAAAATTCTTATATTGGGAATAGTACAATCAAGATTAAATAATCAACCCATAGGAATCTTATACAAAAAATTGACAAATTGTCGCTCGTTTTTCCTAAACCACCTTATTTTGAGGTTAACCAAGAGACAATAGCTCACATATATAGAATCAAGCGCATACTTGGAACTCGTCCGATTGTAGACCTAACTGTGGTAAATGCGCTAGTAAAGATAAAGTAAAAACCGCAAGGTAATTAAAAGAGCAATACCACGGGAGGGTACAGGCTCGGAGGATACCGATAGCATACATGACGCATGGTAAGCAAAAGAAACCTTATGTAAATATCATCGACACAAGATAAGTAAATAACATCAAACAATTAATACGTACGGATATGTTTATAAACTGAACATATCAAAAAATACACACATCAAAATCACATTTCGATCATAATTTATAGGGCATTTAAGTCAAAGCGAGACACCATACCCCACTTTCCCCTAAATCTACTGCTCAACAAAATATCACAGAAAAACTTCAATATTTTTTTAATAACGAAATTGGATAAGAACGCAACCAAAAATTGACAACTGTGTCGACTACTGAATTGATCATTAAAAACACTTTCGCAACTTTTAACTTAGTTGTCAACTTTCTGTAGCATCTTGATCCAATTTTAGGATAAAAAATCTACCGCAACTTTGGGCTTGCACTAGACGCGCGTTTTTCGGATCTCGCGCTCATTAGAAAATACATTATTACTAAATTAGAGGTCAAAACATTGAAACTGTACTTTAGTGAATATGAATTATGTTATGTCAAAGTTTTGATTCGCTTACGTCCTGACGACATATGTACTTTTCTCGTATTTATATAATTTAATTATTTAATTTAATTACATATTTATTATAATTAGTTTATTTACATAGTTTCTTAATATGCATGGTAAAAAGTTATGGTATATATCAGGCAGAGCTATAAAATTGGTTTCCCTGAAATTCGAAAAAAGTCAATACAAATTTGAAATTCGTTAATATCTTCTGTTCCGTTTTTTATGATGAAACACTTATGGCACATTATTTATTATCCCAATTTTGAGTATTCGAACCATAAAATGAAAATAGAAATTTGTAATATTTTTCGGAAAATGTACACTGGCTCCCAGTAGAACCGCGGTAAATCACACTCATGGCCACGCATCAAAACCGTGAGATGGGTGGTCACAGGACACGACGAAATCACACCGACAGGCCGGCCAAACCCTCGTGTGTTTTGTGGACATGAAGCGACCCAAGGATTGACAGCTTTCTGCATCCATCTCGCAAGTGCCGTGGCATATTTTTGGCACACGGGTATGGCTTTAAGGTTACGAACCAGTGATAGTTTCGCACCTCCAAGAGCACCTATCCCTACGTTAGTGAAAAATACATCCTAAACCCACATTTGAATCAATTCGGAAAAAAGTTTACCGGATTTAGAGGCTTGCAAATAAATATTGTTTGCCTTAAAAAGTCCTTCTTTTACTCTTGGTCCAAATTGTACATATGGTTTTTTTTAAACTACAAGAAGGGATGAAAGTAATCTTCCATCGGCAAATATGGTGGGCTGAATTGTATAGCTGTGCGTGGTGCAAGAAACCGTTTGAACAACATTTTCCACAGTTTTTATTCCTTGAAAGCTTAAAGTTCTTCTTCTCTGTAATTCCACTGTGATCGGAATTGAAAATGTTGCTTTCCCCATACCTCATAATTTCTGATTTTACATTGTTTTTAAAAACATCGTATTCTTGTTCTATATCTTTACCATGGTATGTCCAATTCACGCTTCTTTTGTAAAGCCCATCTTCGAAGATCTATATCGTGAACTGTCATCTTCAAATCAATAGCCTCCTTCAAATTGTCGAAAGTGTATTTTGCAACGCTGTATAGCTTATCTTCTTGATCACCACCACTTTTGTCTTGTTCTTCTCATCTTCTCAATTGTCGCTCTGAGCGAAGCTTCTTGAACCTTTGATGAACGGATGTAAAAGATAAACGCTTTTTCTTTCCAGAATTCCAATAGTCAACCACTTATTTTTTATAGTCGAAATTGACACTCTCCTCTCGATATTAACAACTAGGCACTTCTCCATGATCGTTTTCTTCTTGTTCTTCATCTTCAATCGGTTGTATGTCATTTTGACTATCCCCATAACCCAATTGTAAATCAAATAAATTTTCAATAATAAATGAGGAATCAAATTTATTTCTCCTCATCATATCCTCTATCACATCGTCCAGATGTACCTCCTCAGGTGTTACTTCTGAAGGCTGAATGCCGAGTTTTTCCGCATTGAACGTTATCGTCAATAACGATATTATATTTAACGGATTGATTGCCATTATTTGTAGTCATACTTTACACGATAGAAGCACAAGCAAATTTGTAACTGAACAAATGTTCTTTTCTTTTGGTTTATATACATGCCTGATAATTTTATATATGCGCAGTTAATATTACGAATGCCAAAATGATAATGCCTTAATAATATCACACACCCAGCGTGTGAAATACAATATTTTGTTAGTTCTTTTCATTTATTTTCGGTACATTTATTTTTTATTTCGTAGAAGATTTTATTTCGTAGGAGATTTCCTAAGTCGAAAGCCTTGAGCAATATGCGTGTACAAGTTTCAACGGAAATAAGTACGTGCCTGAACGTAAATTAAATATATTTAAACAGTTCTGTTATATGTGCCATAATTAAAATTGCCTGTTACACAAAACATAAAAAGTTTTTAAGGGGTGGTTTTTACATAACATGGGTTTATTAATATAAGAATACGTGCGATCGTTAACAAAAAATCAGTTATATTATTATTGATTGTCCAAACCAAATATTTTAATCCATTACTTACAGAAATGTTATATTAATAAATATATCATTGATAATATTGAAGGAGTAGATGACACCTAATTTAGGGTTTATTACGATTAACATTGATGATTCTTAATAGAATTTAATATCAAAACATGATATTTGCAGCAACAAAGTCCAAAATCTTAAACTATATATCATATGGCAATGCATTCTAGGGGTAGATTTTCTAAATGATGATACTCTAGAGGGTAAGTGTTTTCACAACCCACGCTCATATTGTAATACAGCATAAATTAGAACAATTTTGTTTAGAAAAAAACAATGTTATCTCTTGCAACACTAAAAGACTCAAAAATATAGAAGGGGTGGTTTGAACCCCTAAATGTGAACGTTTGCCCAATTTTTTTTTCATAGTCTGGGATCCTCTTTTCACGGCAAAGTAACAGAAAAATCAGCACCGGTCACCAACCTAACCCCCCTTGTAAGTGGATTGGGACAAAATTGAAAAAATAAATGAATAAATAATGTTCATTAAGGTCTATTCCGCTTTTTGTGTTTTAAAAAAAAAATTTTATTTAAAATTTGCCGACATGTTTCAACCTGTAATTTCAGTCCTTTTCGAGGCTTATTCTATTATATAGAAAGAGAAGAAAAACCGCTGAAGACAATGTTGAGTTTTTTTGAGCATCTTTGACATTTATTTGTATCTTGTATATTTTTTAAAAGTTTAAAATTGTAAACAAAATTTTTTAATAAGTTTTTGATAACGTATCATTTCTATATATATATATATATATATATATATATATAAGATTTCCTTCATATTATGTAATTATTAAACTACGTTTTGTTAAAAATTGTGGTTAACGACTTTTTGTCGAGTAAGAAACTCATGATTTTCATTATTTATTATTATTTCACTCAGAAAGTTAATAGATTTCTCAATTTTTGAGCAGACTTTTTTGGAAAAATAACGAATATTAGGTTTAATGTCACAAATAATATGGTTTGGTAAAATATCTTCGTGCTTACATCTGTACAAAAATCTACGTTGGTTTTTTCTTTTTTCCAGAGTAATATTCCGATGGTTACTTTTAAGGTTAAATATATTTTTGAAAATTGTTATTTCTCAAATTGAACTTAGGTTAACCATATAAAATATACACCACGAAGTTGACATTTCTCAACTTATATTATATTAAAAACAAAGTTTAACCATTATCGAGTCAGAAAATAATAATAGATCAAAAATTTCCAAAAGTAGACATGGCGTACAAGACTCTAGGGTTTATTAGTCAAGAATCCGTCGAACCTCAGATCCTTAGTTTCTTATTAATTTTTACATTCTTGTCTATTTATTAAATTTACAAAATAGCAATATTTATCAAGAGGAAAGTTTAAATCAATCCTACATGTAATTATTTACTTTAATTTTTCACAGTGAATGTCTTGGCTCTAGGGTGACGATATGTATACTTTGAATTCGATTTATTATTGCAAAAAAATCCTAAATAAGTTCTAAATAGACCACTTGCTTAGAATTGAGCTCAATAACGAAGATTTGGAGGCTAAGGTACTATATAGATATATTCATAGAAAGAGCTATGCATACGAAGAATACACACAAGCCGATTGAAGAAATCGCAACTTCACGTCGATCAACTCAAAGCGTGTGAAAGTGTCTAACCTATTGGATCTTTCTATTTCTTTATACTATCAGGACTCTACTTCATAATCGAAATGAAAAGAAAAGGTTCTCGTGAAAAATTCAGAGAAATTTCCAGGTTTTCAAGCTTCAAAAAAAGTTCCAGGAGAATTCCAGGTTTTCAAGGTCATTGAACACTGTCCAAGGGATCTGATTCATAGTACGCGTACGAAAACTCTCGAAACCGAGTGATTAAAATTTTTTCCAGAGTAAAAGAAAACCTTCCAAAGTGTCTATCAAATTTTGTAAACAAGGAATGTCTGTTGTAATAGGCTTGCGTGTTCTTTTGTATGCAAGCCGCATGCTCTTCAATTGCTATCACCTTTCCGTATGCCGTTGAATCCATCCCCAATGTAGTTCAACAAATTCAGAACGAAGGCTTTGTCTTACAACGGCATCTCCTGCGGTCCGATGTGGGTGTCTATTGGTCCTGTAAACATTCATATTTAGTGCAAGTTAATATAAAAATGTACAGTAGTAAATTAAAAATAAATCGAACTATTAATTATGATTTAACGTCTAATATTAAAAAAGTACCAAATTCTTAGAAATTAATAAAAACTAAGGACCCGAAATACGACGGATTCTTGATTTTTCAATTTGCAAGAACTTTAAAAGTAAATTAATTTTATAAAACGAATATGTTACTCACTTACAGCGATCTTTTCCAAATCTCTTAAGCTTACTTGTCATCTAGGAAAGCAGGTCTATGAATTAAGTCAGTTTCTTGTTGAAAATCTGCATTATTAGCTTCTCAGACATCTTGATGATTTAATCCGGGTGTATATGTTCATTCATAAAGTCCGGTACCATTCGATTTAAACGAGGAGCATATAAATCAATGTGGTGAGCTGTCACCACGTGATCCCAGTACGCAAATTTCCTCTCTTCCTGTGGAGCTTTTGGGTCAAAGTCGTACTCCAGATCCTTCGTTAGGAGGTTGTTTCTCGCGCACTTCAGGGTACGAGGTGGATCGTACAGCGGTATTACTTCCACATAATCGACGAGGATCGTTCAGGCTGTTAGAAAAAAAGGAGTCACTTTTTCATGGAAATCTATTTCATAAGAATGTCGTCTAGAAGCGTGAATGTAAAGGAATTAGAGTAAGCGAGACACTCGCATGTGGAAAATCGTCATTTGTTTTCCACATGCGAGTATCCCGAAGTTGTTTAGGAGGCACAGTAATTATAAGATATCGGAATTTTCTATCCACTGTTGACTCCTCTGAGCATAAAGACAAGCGCGTGGTCAGCATATTTATCCGATTTTTACCCGACTCTTCGAAACCGATGATTCTGTCTATTTCTGCCGAGTGCTGAAGCATTAACTTTAAAGACACCTGATCCCACATCACGATACAAAATTTGTCCATAGTGTTTGTCATCCGATATGCAGACTCTTTTAAGCACTACTTTATCGCTTCCGTAATGCCAATGGCGAGACGAATATTTCGCAGAACTTTTTTCAGAGTATTCGGTGATGACAAAGGCAAAATTGAACATAAGTATCTAAAAGTTGGAGCAGATCTTTTGCAGATGGATAAACATACTATTTTTTCTTCTTGGAGATATCTTCTGTCTCGGTTTTTTCGAAAATTTTCCTCTTTTTATCAAATTTTTAATTAAAAAGAGGTAAGAGTTGATAAATTTTAACAATATAATGGTTTAAGCAATTTATTATTATTGTTAATAATATTATGTTTGAATAATGCTAGAAATGGCGGTTTTTTCCGAAATCTTCAACTTTTTGTTCACTTTTTACTTGGAGTGAGTTAATATATATCTCAATATAGCAAAAATAGTTGTTTAAACAAGTTATTATTGTCTATAGCTATCTTCTTCTATATTAATACTAGATAGTTGCGTTCTTTTCTGAATTTTTCAACATTTATCCATTTTTCAATTAGCGTAATGTAATAATTAATTCAAGTTGACGAAAGTATTTGTTTAAACAATTCTATTATTATTGTTAATAATATTTTTTTTGCTCAATGGTAGAAAGTTGCGGTTTTTCCAGAATTGTTTAACTATTTGTCTATTTTCACTTTGAATGACTCAATAATTATTTAAGTTGGGTAAAAATAATTGTTTGAACAAATTATTATTGTTGATAACTATCTTCATCTATATTAATGCCTGATAATTGCGTTTTTTCCTGAAATTTTTGCCCACTTTACACTTAGTAAGGTAATAATTAATGCAAGTTAATAAAAATATTTGTTCAAACAATTTATTACTGTTAATAACTATCTTCTCTTAAATAAGTGCTAGAAAGTTGTGGATTTTTCTGAAATTTTTTATTTTGCTTTGCCTTCTTAGATATGAAGAAATAATAAATAAACATTAGGAAGAAAAATATTCTTGTTGTAATTTAAAACAAAACTTTTACAAGTCATTTGCACAAATAGTTCTCCCACCTGGTCCTACTTTTTCCATTCTTTGTTTTTGTTTCTTGTGCAAGATGTCTTTTTTGTTTAAATTGATTTTTTCAAACATTGGGAAAAGAAAACAAAATAATTCACATAAAAAAATAAAATACTATCTAAAAATTATTCTTGTTGAGGTTCACTTATTATTTAATCATAACTAAAAAGTCAAAGTAAAACTCAAGATTTCAGAAAAAAGCAACTTTCTGGCATGACTATAACAGAATATAGTTATTAACAATAATCAATTGATTAAATAAGCATGTTTGTTAACTTGCATTAATTAGTACCTCACTAAGTGAATAGTGGAGAAAAAGTGTAAGAGTTCACAAAAAACCGTAATTTTTTTAGCTTTTATCTAAGAGAAAATAGTTATGAACAATTATAAATTGTTCAAACAACTATGATTGTTAACTTGCATTATTCACTACTTTACTAAGTAAAAAGTGGATAAGACAAATTCAATTCTTAGACAATGACCAACTTCTCCCAGGACCTTGTCGTCAAAGGGAAGCCTCAATTTTTCTTTTATTTCAGCAATCCACTGGAGATTCTTTGAGGCCAACATCATGTCGTCGACGTAAACTGCCAGTATTATGACATCAGAACCACGCTTGGCAACGTATTCGCATGGATCTGCGTTGAGAGGTTGCATTCCAATTTTTGAAAGCTCTGCGTCAAATCTCTTATTCCACTGATGTCCAGCTTGTCGTTATCCGTACAAACCTCACTTTAGGAGAAAAACTTCATCTCCTTTCTTCAATTTTTCCAGCATCCTGATCGTTTGCTTCTGAAGTACCTTGATGTACTTCTTTTGCAGCTTCGGTTTCTCAGTAATTTGAGTTGAAATATCTTCATATAAATCTAGAAAATTCATGTAGATTTCTTCTCTGATCATTTTGTTCAGGTATGCGGAGGTGATGTTAAGCTGATGAATTGTTAGATCGTTTTCAACTGCAACAGCTATTATCGTTCTGAAGGAGCTTAGACGCGCAACAGGAGCAAAAGTCTCATAGATGTCGATTCTAGTGCATTATGTGAAATCCTTCGCCACGAGACGTGCTTTCCGCCTTTCTATTTCTCCACTCGGGCCGTACTTATTTCAGAGTACAACTCTGCAGCTGATGAATTTGCGATCTTGTGGACGAACGATGAGCTCCTATGTGTCATTCGCGATATGAGATTTGAATTCATCTTCGATAGCAGATGTCGACTCCTCAGCATGCTTTCCAGACAACACCTCACGAAAAGGAATCGAAAGCCTATAAGCTTATTACTCTTCTGAGTAACCGATGAAAATACATTTTTGCGAACGTGCCTAGAACGGCCTGAAATACGAAGCATCAGGTTTTGTTCCAAATAAAACTGTGTATGGAATATTTCCATTCACACTTTTTGAAGGACTTCTGTTGCGAAAGTATTTGGCTGTCGCAATTGCTTCAGCCCAAAAGGAGGGAGGCAGAATGGATTCGAGCAATATACACCTGGCCATTTCCACCAGGGTACGATTCCTCCTCTCTGCAACTGCATTCTGTTGCGGCGTATTAGGGACGGCCAGTCTTTTTATTCCACACTGATTCATAAAATGATGAAACTGGTTGTTGCAGTACTCTGTTCCATTGTCGGACTGCTAACATTTTGTAGAGCTGTTGAATTGATTTTTCATTAGTCATTGATATTGCTTGAAAACTTCAAATAAATTGCGTTTCTTCATTATAAAACTAACTTCGCACCATCTGATGTGATCATCAATGGAGATTACAAAATATTTCGCCCCTCCTATTGACTCCATGAGCATCAACCCGCATACGTCGGTTTGCACGATTTCAAGCGGTTCAGCTGATCTCTGAGATTTCTGGGGAAAGGGAAAACGTTTGAGCTTACCTTGCAGCTGACAAATACTTGCTTCTTTCCAGCTCTCCTTCCGCTAGGCTTTCTTTCTTGACGACTCGTTTCAGGTCCCTTTCGCTTAAGTGCCCTATGCGCTGATGCCAAATTTCTAAACCAGATTTCTTTTCATCCACTGCCACCAACGTTGTCTGCTCCAAGTTTTCTTGGACATAATAGAAATCTCCGATTCTGTTCGCGCACCACTTTGTTTCACTTTCTGCACCTAAAACAAAAGCACCTTTCTTTCTGAATAACGGGTCGAATGAACTGTCCTTACCTAGCGCTTCCACGCGTCCTGAGTGCTTCGTTTCTATTTGGCAAAAATTTTACGGAGAGACGCTTCTCGACGCAAACGTTGCACTCAAAGATTATTATTTTTCACAAATCACACTGGTCTTTCCGAAGAGTCTGGGCCCATAACCTATAGAGGAAGTAGGGATCTAGGAGAAAGGTTTCTGATAAGACAACTGAATAATTGAGACACGATTTATTAGCAGCAAACAAGTGAAAAATACACGAATATATGATTCAAGAGAACATGCCGTGACTGAGACAAACAACAAACTTGAACTGTCATGGTTACCAGATTGGACTTCCTAGATCTCTCCTTCCGTTATTTTTATTACCCGATTTATAACTATTTTTGGACATATTTTGCCTATGCTTCTTACTAAGCAGATACATTTCAATTCCATTGTTTATCGTTCGCCTAGTATTTGTTTCCCTCATTTATGTATTGAACAATAATTTATAATAATTGAAGTGGAGTCTATTCGACATTTTTTAAAATTATTCATCAGTTAACGTGAATATTATCGCAAAAAATTATTTACCTTTCCATTGCGTAAAAGTGTTTTTTGGTTTCTCTAGATTGTAAAAAATGTCATAAATTTGAAGTATTTGTACAACTTTATTGAGGAGAGGAAAGACGTATGAAAAACAATTAATTTATAAGGCCAAATGAGACAGCATATGGTAGAAGATACGCTACAACAATTTGAAAAACATTCTTCACTTGAATTCTTATCAAAATTCTTGATAATTGGACGTCCATTGTTTAAAAAAAACGATGACTGTGATTTTCATTCTGTGTTCCGCCATAGTGATTTTTGCTGCCCCTGTTGGTAATTATAATAACATCTATCATTTAATGTTTGAGTGTTTTTTCTCCCAACAGTTATCGAATTATAAAAAGTAAGCCACTAAGGATTAGTGAATACAAAACTACTAATATCCGATCTCCATTCCATATTGTTCCACGTAGCATATGGCTGTGTACAGCGCCACGTCACACTATTGACGGTTTTGTGAAATTTGGTGTCAAGATCGTCAAGCTTCATATTGGAATCACGTAAAGCAATATATTTTTTAAATATTGAAGATGAATCTACGCCGACTGTAAGAAAAGTATAAAAAAACGTTTAGAAAAGATTTTGACTTCAATATTGCGGACCAAAGTTGTAAACCAAAACCGAGCTGACTAAAAATTGATAGTCGGGGGTTTTCGGGTGACTGACATCAAACAAAAAATGAAAAAATAATAATTCAAAAGGGGGATCTATATCCCCTTTGGTATATTTATGTAGTTTTACTCTCCCCTGGCAAAATAAGGCGAATCCACATTTCATGTCCGATCTCGCCTTAGTTAATATTGCAAAACACTTCCACCCTTTAAACCGGTTTTGTTTTTTGTTTTGAGTAGTAGACATAATTTTTAGAAACAATACAAAAGGTGTTTATGAAAAATGCTCAAAATGTGAATTTGTTTTCAAAAATTGTTCAAATACTTGTTAAACAGCAGCTATCATGAAAAACTTACGGCTATCAAAAAATAGCCACCGAATAAAATCATTCGATTGGTCGAAATATTTACTAATTCATTAGTGGAAGATCACTCATTTCATAATGAAACTATATGGAATGATATCTTGTGAACTAAAATATTAATTTAATCAATTATGATAATAAATAGTTCAATTAATAATTTTTGACTTTGGTTTATTTTCGCAGAATTAGTTCGAGAACCTCGAAGACTTGAAGAATTTAATCTTTCTCACATTGAACTTAGGAATGTCAATTACTGAGGTGTACTGAAGTATATTTACTTCTATTGTCGCTTAGCAGGGACACCGCCTTCTTGTAAACTACACAGTTCGGATGCCAGAGATTCACATCTTCGGGGAGCAAATCGAGGAGAGCATTATCAGCTTCAGATAATTTGTCCATCCTGAGAAAGACATTTTGGTGGATAGATCTCCTGCTTCTCATGTTGACATTATCAGCTATCTGTGAAGGTGGTCTTGCTGGAAAGGGTGTTATGTTTGCTGGAGTATGATGCTCTTCTTTTTGCAGATAAAGAGCTTCATATCCGTTTTTGCGCAAAAAGGATACCTGTTCTTTTAAATACTGAGGCCTTTTATAAGAATATTCCGGATGCATATTGACCCAACGTTTATGTAATCTCTGCATGAATCCTCTTCGTGCTGGTGAACTTTTTTGCCAACCATGGCCTCCATGCGAGAGAGGCCTACTGTGTGTGGCACTGCGTGGTACTGGTGACGTAACTGCATAGTTCTTTGCGTTATGGAGTTAGCCCAATGCAACGTGACTGACTGCAAGAACCGTAGCTCTTGGGCGATGGGGTCGCCACATCCACATATTATTATTATTATCATTTTTAAACTTGTTTTTGGGTTGAGAAAAACCCCATTTTCCATCATAGCTACGGACTAAGTCAAGTAAATGATGCGATAAGAATATAATTATTTAAATTATTACGATGTATGAAATCATTTGCGATGATGTTTTAGATACAAAATTAGGAGCATGGTATAGCTTGCAGGTTGTCTCTTACCGCTTTTATGCTTACACAGCGGCCTAGATTGTTGGAGGTGACAGCAGTCACCTCTGGATGCTTTCTTAGAGCTACCATCACTCTATAGGTTGTTAGTCGCTTGCTTCCTGATGGTTCAGAAAGTTTCTTACAATGCGACAGGTGTTTGATAAAACCGCCTTCTGAGCTGCTGCCAGTACCTTACTGACTCCTGAATGTTCAAGAAGTTCAATGCATCATGCGTGCACA
This sequence comes from Andricus grossulariae, assembly GCA_011634705.1. Lineage (NCBI taxonomy): Eukaryota > Metazoa > Arthropoda > Insecta > Hymenoptera > Cynipidae > Andricus > Andricus grossulariae. The sequence continues at coordinate 15,746,918 of JAABKJ010075445.1, read as the reverse complement.
TTGCCTGTAGCCCGAATCACAATACGGTGAATAGATGCATGTTTCACATTCCTCCATATTGTCTTTATTTCATGCCTTAGCTCGCTATACTTGTGGATCTTGGTTGTATGGGTTGCCTCAACATTTCGGTTAAGTGGACAAGCAATGTCGATGATGTAGTCACTCTTACCTTTTTTTCTCGCATTATGATGTCCGGTCGATTCGCTCTGATGTAATGATTCGTCTGAATAGTAACATCCCAATATGAGGTGTAATCGTCGTTTTCTAAAACAGGCATTGGAATGTATCTATAGAAAGGCATCCATTCTGTTAAGAGTCCCAGGTTCAGGGCAAGCTGTTGATGTGTAATTCCCGCCATATCATTATGCCTGTAGGTATATTCTCTTTGAGCCATTAAGCGACAACCATCAATAATGAGCTCGATGCAATCGTTGGTATCTCCACATAATCGGCACCACTCAATCACGTCTTGATGTAGCACGTGTTTGCTATGATTTCTGGTGCTGACAACCCTGTCCTGTATCGCAATAACGTATTCTTCCGTTTCCGGATACAGACGCCCTTTCTCAGCCAAATATTGGATGCCTCACTGTCCACTTCATGTTGATCTAACGTTCTGAGGTGCTCGCCATGGATGGCTTTCTGTCTTTATTGCGTTC